>CM065700.1:48901490-48906490 GCA_017654935.2 Phymorhynchus buccinoides | reverse complement strand
ATTCGATGCCACTGGTGTGTGCTAAGTGCATGGGCACACGGGACCTCGGTTTTGTCGTCTCACCCGAAAGACTCCACGTTCAGACTGTAAGGCCTAGTGCAGAGTGAGGAAAAAATTCCTTTGTACCCAGGTTCGAACTCGGGTTTATTGTAATCGAGGCGAACGCGTTACCTCCGTGCCACTCTACTATTGCTTTTTTGAATCAAATAAAACACCGTAGAAAAGAGCTGTGGCACAGAATGATGCCTGCGTTCCTGAGTAGAGACCAAGCAAAACTGCTCCCACAGCAGACGATACTGCTGGCTTGTAGCGGTAAAGGGTAAATTGGACCAGGTCGGAGACAGGTAAACATGGCCCGCTGTTTGTATATCGGGAGCTTGTCCGGAATTACCCGCCGCTCAGGCACTCGTCCCAAGGGATTTGAGGGAAATTCAGCTCAGACATAGCAAACAGATTGGAATGAAATGGAAACCTATTGAGAGAGAGACAGGAGAAGACAGAAAGAAAAATAATATAAATAAAAGAGAGAGAGAGAGAGAGAGAGAGAGAGAGAGAGAGAGAGAGAGAGAGAGAGAGAGAGAGAGAGAGAGAGAGAGAGAGAGAGAGAGAGAGAGAGAGAGAGAGAGAGAGAGAGAGAGAGAGACGAAATACGAAATATAAATGCTTTTATTGAGGGCAATAAGCTACAGTAGCCTCTTTGCACCTTGCCCTCTCATTCACACTCACACCATGCATAGACAACTGAATAAAAGGGCGCAGCAAATAGCGTGTGACAGGGAAAAGATGAGTTTTCAGAGAGGCTTTGAATGAGTAGACTGGGGCAGAGAATTCCAAAGGGACGGTGCCTGATAGGAAAAAGAACGTTGGGCAGCAGATTAGGGAAGATAAATGAGACGAGTATCTGAAGACGAGCGTAGCTGGTGTGCTGGGACATAGAGATGAAGAAGCTCAGAGATATGAGGGAGCCTGGTTATTCAGTAACTTGAAAACAAGGAGGAGAACTTTGTAGTCTATACGCGATTGAACTGGGAGCCAATGAAGGGAACGAAGAACCCGAGTGATATGATCTGATCTAGGGGAGCGAGAAATGAGTCGAGCAGCATTATTCTGGACCCGTTGGAGCTTAGAGATAAGAGTTGAGGGACAGCCAGCAAGGAGCGAGTTACAGTAGTCAAGGCGAGGCAGAACAAAGGCACAGATTAGAGTCTTCAGGGCATCTTGAGACAGAAAACGGCAGATTGAGCTGATTATTCGAAGTTCTAGATAACCAGACTTGCACACGCTAAAACATGCTGTTTGAAAGAAAGGGTTTGGTCCAAAGTAACGTCTAGATTACGGACGGATGTTGACAGCTTGATCTCAGTGCCATCAATGTCGACTGAACCCGGGAGAGCATGAGTTTTAACTGTGTGACTGGAGGCAGCAAGAATCATCTCTGTCTTGTCAGCATTGAGTTGGATAAGGAAATAAAAGAAACTAAAAGGGGAAATTGAATTAAAAGCAAATATGGAACATGGAATGATGAATTTGAATTGATGGTTTGAATTGATTTGGGGAAAGAAGAAGAGAAAAATGACAAATCTTCTACAGAATGATATTACACTTTTCAAGCAGAACTGGCATGCTGATAATTATGGAATCTAAGGGAAAATACATTTTTTTTCTTCATCTTTTAAAAGTGTATTTCAGCCAGAAAGATATCTTGAAATTACTACAGACAACTGGCATAGAGTAAACTGTATTAGGATTAGGTTACGCACACTTGGATTTAAGGCTAAGAGATGATTCTAACCACACACATGTACAATAATATTATGTCCTTTAGAGGCGTGAATGGTGAATGTCATTTTCTATTTTACTGTAAGGCGTACCATGATGTTCGAGTGACATGTAAGATTTCTAGTGTTGACGTAGAAGAGAGAAAGGATGTTGCTTCCCTGTTGGCGTCTAATAACGAAGAAATATTAAGATATGTGGCTTAATGTATAGCTGAGGTGCAGAGAGTGCGAATGAAAGAAGGGCATAAAGTTCACATGTTAGGCACTTTACTCCTATTTTCCTCACTCCACCCAGGTGTAAATGGGTACCTGACGTCAGTTGGGGAAAAAGTCCTTCGGATGAGACTTTTTCAAAAACCGAGGCCCCGTGTGCGAACGCACACACAAGATCTTGCGCACACGTTAAAGCCCATCCCACTATTCGGTAGGAGTAGGCCGTGTGTGCTGGTGGGATGGATGACACGAATTCACATAGCACGCATCCTGTACGCAGGCTATTAATGGTCTGAGTGAAGACCGGTGAGCGCGGGGCAGGATAAACATCCCCAACTGGAAGAAGAAGAAGACATGACAGATGATTATGATTCATCATTGTACTAATTACATTAATTTCTATTTGCATCACGAACGACGATTGTGTGAATGGCCTAAATTATAGCCTATACTTTTACTTCAAGAGTTTTCGTATTTCTTGTTTTATATTGTGATTTAAGTCATTATTTCCCCCCCCCCCCCCCCCCTTTAGTTTTAGTTGTTTTCTTCTATGAAGGTCATTTTGCTAACAATTAGGGATCAAGATTGTATCCTTAACTGCTTAATTTCACGTTTTATTTTTGTTGTAACACATGTAAGGAGAAACAAAATCTTTATTATTCCTATTACCCTCCTTGTCATCAGACAATAAAATGTTCAGTGCTCAGTGTCTCTCTCCCAGCCCCGCCCCCCCCCCCCCCCCAATCAAGACATGTTTTAGGTCAATCCGTTTCCCAATCCATAGCCACAGGCCCAGTCACTAGTCTCGACGTTTTTTTTTTTTTTTTTTAAAACTTCGCACCAGGGGAGACAACTATCAAACCATCCGAGACACACACACCCTGCTGAAGCTGAAGCCAAACCAACGATCGCGCCGTTGCTTAAGCGGGAAACCGAGGCGCTCGCGCACGGTTTGCCAAGGAGGAATGCAAAATAAGGCAACTTCTTGGCGAAACATACCTAAAACACTGATTTGTTTGGCTTTATCATAATTCCTCGTTCACGCAGTTCGTCGGGGGGGGCGGGGGTCGGCGGACGGGGGATTCGGGCCTTGTCAATAAAACAAATGAGGGGTTAACTAAGTAAGAATATGCTGGTTTTTTATTCTGTCAAAAAGATTAATGCTGTTTGTTTGCTTTACTGAACACAGTGCAGGCATCATAAATACGCAGATCAATATTCGTATACCCTTTTCCTCTCTCCTCTCTCTCTCTCCTCTCTCAAGTCCAGGGGGGGTCCGCAGTCGCTCTCATCGCTCTCTCATCTCCTCTCTCGCTCCTAGTTCTCTCTTCTCGTCTCTCTCTCTCCTCTCTCGTCTCTCGTTCTCGGTTCTCGTCCTCTCTCCTCTCGGTCTCCGTCCTCCAACTCTCTCTCGTCTTCCTCTCTCTCTCTCATACCATTCTCTCTCCTCTCTCCTATCTGAAATTGATAGTATGTGCATAGTATAGTATGCTGAATAATAATGAACTTATTAAATGCTTAGCCAAATTTATTGCCGAGGCATCTAAAATTAGGAAATGTTTGTTATCGGATTAGAAACAAACGTGTGTGTGTGTGTGTGTGTGTGTGTGTGTGTGTGTGTGTGTGTGTGTGTGTGTGTGTGTGTGTGTGTGTGTGTGTGTGTGTGTGTGTGTTTATTAATGAATTGTTAAGGTATTATTAGTGCTATAGTGTATATTGGTCATGGTACATATTGTATTGATGACGGACATTGTTTACTTTATAATGATTGGGAGTTGGTTAGCTTGGTCAGCAATATTTGCTGTATTATTAGCTTGTTTGCTGTATTTAGTATATTTTAATGTTTGTTTATTTGCTAGTTTCCTTTGTTTGTTTTCTTATTTATTACGCTTTTTGTTTTCTTTATATGCTTTAATCTATCAACTTAATGATCTAAATCAATGCTGCAACCTCATGTCATTAGGGCTACACAGCTGTTGACATTAAAATTCGTTGCCATTGCCATTGCCATTGCCACTCTCTCTCTCTCTCTCCCTCTCTCTCTCGTCTCATCTCAAGTCTTTCTCAAGTCTCTCTCTCTCTCTCCGTCTCTCTCCTCTTCTCTCTCTCTCTCTCTCTTCTCCCTCTCTCTCCCTCTCTCTCTCTCTCTCTCTCCCTCTCTCTCTTGCTACCGAAGATTTTTCGCTGAGAGAGTCTGGTATGGACAGAACGGTGCAACGCAATAGCGCCTGTGTCCAATTGCGCCAGACGTAGTCATCGATTGCGCCCGTTGAATTTGTTGAAATGGTTCATAACTAGACATTTTTGTTTATTTGCATAAATTGAGATTTGTGTTTCGGAAGATAGAGTTAACATTTCCTTAGAAAGACAGAAAACAGAATTCAAATAGCTATTTTAGTTTTGATTGCATAGTCATCTGAATGAAAGTCCGTTTAACGTCTTCCGACCTGGAACCGATACATGTGGGACATGTTTTAACTCTACTGCGATAGCGGGACGATCCTGGAGTACTGCATTACCAGGTAATCCCATATTGTTTTAAAAATTATTAATTAACTCAATGTATAGAATGAAACGTAAAGTATTAGGTCATCTGAAGTTTCATTTCAAAGATTGCGGAATTGCGGAAATCAGGCGCAATTGCTGAACACACCTGGAGGGGCGCAATTGCTGAACACACCTGGAGGGGCGCAATTGCTGAACACACCTGGAGGGGCGCAATTGCTGAACACACCTGGAGGGGCGCAATTGCTGAACACACCTGGAGGGGCGCAATTGCTGAACACACCTGGAGGGGCGCAATGGATGAACACACCTGGAGGGGCGCAATGGATGAACACACCTGGAGGGGCGCAATGGATGAACACACCTGGAGGGGCGCAATTGCTGAACACACCTGGAGGGGCGCAATTGCTGAACACACCTGGAGGGGCGCAATGGATGAACACACCTGGAGGGGCGCAATGGATGAACACACCTGGAGGGGCGCAATGGATGAACACACCTGGA
>CM065700.1:48893762-48900990 GCA_017654935.2 Phymorhynchus buccinoides | reverse complement strand
ACCTGAACAAAAGTTGTCTTTCCTGAGCCTGCCATGCCAAGAACCAGGACACATGTTGGCTTTTTCTTCAAGGACAGTGACGTTAGTGCTGCCGCAGCTGCAGCTGCAGATGCGTCACTCTCCGCTGAAGGATTTGTGGTCGAAACTTCACTTTCCATGTTTTGCTCCTTCTCCTTCGGCATGGATTCCGCCATCTTGTTGAAATAAAATGACTCTACTTGATTAACCGCGTCTACGTATTACAATTGTCAAGAAAGTAAAAACTATGTAAGTCTTAAAACTTACATTGTAAACACATATAACATAAATTGATATAAATGACAGGTACTTGGATGTTTGATATTTATTTCCAAAGATATTGCTAAAATTATTAATATATACGAAAGTAAATTGATTTAGCTTTACAGGTGATGGTCATATGACCACAACAAAACAAAATGGGCACAAGGACACTAACCCGGTAAGGTTCAATGCGAAACTGAGCGAAATCTAAGGAACGTTGCTTCAAAACGGCTTCAGTACACGTTATGCTGACGGAGGAGAGACCAGTTTTGATCTGGATCTCTGCATATTTTGTTGTAATGTGAAGACATTTGGCTTTTTGATTTGGAATGTACCTTGGCTTGTGAACTTAAATATCATGGGTGCAACTGTTCCTGGGTCGAGTTTCACAAGCCTTGTGACAAGGGCTAACGTTACGTAGCGTGAGCGCAAATCGGCAAAAACGGTACTAAGAAACACCTCTTTCGTCGACGTTCGCCAAAAACGTTTTGTGGCAGTCAATGTCATCTACATGGACTTCCGCAAAGCTTTTGCTTCAGTCCCCCACCGCAGACTACTACAGAAAGTGGAAGCCCATGGCATCAGTGGCAAAGTTCGCAGCTGGATCACAGATTTCTTGACGGAGCGTACACAGCGAGTCAGCATAAATGGAACAGAATCACATGAGGCACCTGTCACAAGCGGCATACCCCAGTGAAGAATACTTGGTCCACTGCTTTTTGTGATCTGTAGACATAAATGACCTCCCACAACACGTCCACAACCATGTTCGAATCTTTGCTGATGACACAAAACTATTCGCGCAAAGCTACCAGGAGGCAGCAAGACAATCGCTTCAGGATGATTTAGACAACCTTCAAAAATGGTCTGCGGACTGGCTTCTCACTTTCCACCCAGAAAAGTGCTGTGTGATGAGACTAGGCAATTGTAACGAGGAGTACCAGTACCACATGAAAAACATGAAGGATCCGGATGAGCAGCCACACGTTCTAGCTACATCAGACGCAGAGAAAGATCTAGGAGTTGTCATCGACAGAAAGCTTACTGTTATAAAACATATTGCGCAAGCTACTGCCAAGGCAAATAGGACCCTAGGTATAATCCGCCGCTCCTTTGATCATCTGACGGACCAGACGTTTGTGCAGCTCTACAAGAGTCTAGTCAGACCAGTGTTAGAATATGGACACTCAGTTTGGCAACCATCCCTGAAAACGCTGCAGCAGGAAGTTGAGGACGTTCAACGTAGAGCAACCAAACTCATTGGAAACTTGAAGGACAAACCCTATCCTGAGCGGCTGAAAGCACTTGGAATTTGGATTACCCAGTCTGGAACATTGTAGGCGACGTGGTGACATATTTGACTTGTACAAGTTTCTCTCCGGTATGTACAATACCACCAGGCCCCACCTCGAACTGCACCAAGGACGGGACACACGAGGCCACAGCAAGAAACTAGTAAAACACCACACTAGACTCAACATCCGGAGCTCCTTTTTCAGTGAACGGGTTATCTCAACATGGAATGATCTCCCAGAGTCTGTTGTAGCTGCTCCTAGCCTGAATGCTTTTAAGAATAGATTTGACACCCACTGGGAAAACCATCCAGGAGTGTATGATCCTAACTGCTACCACTAGGCTATATATCCCACCACGCATGGAGCTAGTGATACATTTTAACGAACGATGAACTGGACACAAGGCCTCAACATCAAAAGTATCAAGTATCAAGTATCTAGCTAGCGAGCCGCAAACTATTTGAAGGATCATGGGAAATATCACGTGACTAGCATGGAGTGAATACATTTCTTGTTTTTGATTGGTCCATTAATAGTTTGCTAAGTTTGGTTAAAATAATAAAAACGGTTTCGACCAATCAGACAAGAGCTTGTAATATTCTTCCGCAAATGCTTTCTAAAGTGTTTCTTAGGTCCCGTTTGGCGTGAGCGTTATTCGCTCGGTGACCGTTATCTAGAGAAACTCGCCCCTGGATTTGCTGTTTTTTTATTTGACCATTTACCATTTACCATTTTGCTGTTTTTTTAGTTTTTGTCTTAACCCAGGGTAAGCAGTGTCGCAGTCAAAATAGTCGCTCGTTCAAATAATTCGCCCGCTACTATGAGACTGAGAGTGTGTATTTGCGACAACCACAAATTTAACTCTTTCTTTACTTGAACCATTTACCTAACCCTAACCCTAACCCTAGAAAAAAGTGAAATTTGTGGTTCATGCTCAATGTCGCAAAATGTCGCAAATACACACTCTCATAGTAGCCGGGCGAATTATTTGAATGAGCGACTATTTTGACTGCGACAAGCAGTAGGTCTTTTCCCTTTCTATCTTTTTCTAGTAAGGTATGCGCGCTCCTTAGTTCCGTCGTGACTATCGTCAGAAGTGGCATGACCTACAGCACCAGATCCACATCCAGAACATCCGACAGATCTATCTACACTTAGCAGCTGAATGAAAGTTGAAGCAGCTCATTTTCAGTGAAAATGGGGGGTCGATGAAAGACAGGCGTGTTTGTGTGTTTTGCTTTAAAAATTTTCTGTTTGTTCATGACATGATTTTTTCCCCTCGATGCGATGATGTGACTCATTGTGAGTGTCCATGAATGTCTATAATGTGCATGTGAAAGAAAAAGAGGGGTGGTGGTGGTGTTTAGGGGGAGGGGGCAGCATGAGCATTTTGATTTTTACTTTAGTTTAAAATAAATTGTTGATTATTTTTTATGCTTCTTTAAATGTTTTACAAGAAAATAAAGAACACAAACGCCCATATTCTAGTTTGCAGCGAATTTTCAAGTATCTTACACACTTTTCTTCAGGCCCTATTGCAACGGAACTAAGAAGGGCGCATACCTTACTAGAAAAAGATGGAAAGGGAAAAAGACCTACTGCTCACCCTGGGTTAAGACAATAGGAATTGTTCGGAAATAACAATAGGGCCTAAATGATTTGTGATGTTTTCTTCTTCTTGATTTTTTTTGTTATCTCAAAATCTTTGTAAAGCGCTCTGAGGATGACTTTTTTCAAAGAAGAACGCTATATTTAAGTTTTATTTATAAATCTTCCTGTGGGGATACCGGGGGGTCTTTGTAAAAATAGTTCCCCCACCTTCTGGAAGTTCTGTGCTTGTAACTTCCTCTAATATGCCACTCTCTTTGACTCTGCCTTCTCCCTTTGCTTTCTATCATCTACTCTCTTTCTCAGTTTCTGACTTATTGGCCCATTCTCCTGCCCTTTAAAAAAAAAATCTTCGAAATAATTTTTTCTCCTTTCAGCTCCTCCAAAATCGGAATGCGTCGGCTGTACACAGCTGGGAGACCAGTGAAAACTGAAAACCGGACACATACGTACCTTACCCATTATGGCCATATGGCCTGGGAACGCAGAAGAATAATAATTTGAATTTATAACTTTGTCTATTTCTTTATTGTTCTGTCGTGTTTGAGCAGTGGGCAGGACAGAGTGTTCTTCGTCTACGACCATCAGCAGCATGGAGAGGAGGCGGACCCCAAGGACGCCATCTTGTTCTTCTACCCTCCCTCCGTAAAAAACATTTTCTTTACTATCTGGAGCTTTTAATTTTTGAAAGATTGTCTGATTTTAAGAAAACTAAAAAGTAAACATTATATATTTATTTAAAAAAACCAAAGAGTAAGAAAAGGGGTGAAGGAAGGCCTCAAGACTCTGGCTGCGTGTTGTACAAGCTTACAGAAGTAGAGATCTTATGTTGTCTGGCAACTTTTTTCATGTAAATTGTCTTCAAATAATGCTCTAATGTTATTGTGCAAGTGCTAGCTTGTTATGGTATGCCACATTGGCCAGACGCTGCCAAGTGAAAAGATGCTGAAAAATTCATTGAAACTTCAATTAAAAAAAACAAAAATTGCATGCGATTTTTGTGTGACTGATGAGGAAAGAAGGGAGGGGGGTAAATTTTGACCAAATGATAACTTTTTCGTTGCCACTGGGTTTAATGTGTGCTAAGTGCATGGGCACATGGGACCTCAGTTTATCGTCTCATCCGAAAGACTCCACGTTCAGACCGTAAGGCCTAGTGCAAAGTGAAAGGAAAAATCCCCTGTACCCAGGTTCAAACTCGGGTTTACTTGACTCAAAGCGAACGCGTTACCACTGTGCCACTCTACACTCAATTGTTATTCCTATGACGTTCCATTATGTCGTCAGATGGATGTGAAGGAGCAGATAGCGTTGGTGGGGGGCATAGTGGGGACGGTGGATTTCTGCATTGAGGTTCTACAGCACACTCCTTCCATGGTGACGCTCACCACATGCAAGTTTGCCTTGCTCAACACTGGGCCCTTCATTCTGGTGAGTGTCTGTCTCTTTTTCTGTCTGTCTTTCTCTGTCTTTCTTGTCACTCACAAGTTTGCCATGCTCAAGACTGGACCCTTCATTCTGGTGAGTGTCTGTCTCTTTTTCTGTCTGTCTCTCTGTCTCTGTCTTTCTCTTTCTTGTCACCCACATGCAAGTTTGCCTTGCTCAAGACTGGGCCGAAGCTTTATTCCAGATGGTGAGTCTCCGTCTCTTCTGTGTGTGTGTGTGTGTGTGTGTGTGTGTGTGTGTGTGTGTGTGTATGTGTGTGTGTTTGTGTTTTTGCTTGTGTGTGTGTGTGCTTGTGTGTATGTGTGTGTGTTTGTGTTTTTGCTTGTGTGTGTGAGTGTGTGTTTATGATATCTCCCTGTCCCACTCTGCAGGGCTCTTTCTCATTCTTAGCACCAGCAAATCTCTCACCTTGCTAAAGATTGATCATTGAGCCTTTTGTACTTGTGAATTTCAGTGAGCCATGAATGAATGAGTGTATGAAAAGAAACACCTGAAGGTGCTGATGGGACCTATAGACGCACTGGCCCCACCTGCCCTACCAACACAAGAGCAGCCCTGCACCAGCCCTAGAAGCCTGTGCCTTGTTATTTAGGTGTAGGCATACATGGGACATTCCTTTAAGCACGTTAGGGCATATACCAGCTCTCGACTCGGTGACCATTTAGATTCGCTGCAAAGGAGTCCTTGTGAAAGTGTCCCCGATTCCCAGGGTTTACCAGCCCGTTTTTCATGACTGCAGAGCACACTGGCAAAACCACACCCACTCAGAAACCCAGCATGCATCCAACAGCCCCTACTAGGATGGTTTGGTTGAGGGCTTTTTCTTCTGTGTTTTCTCTGGTCGTCCACCTCTACACTGTTTCAGAAAACGAGCGCAGAGCGCGCACTCACTGACGGACACAGTGGGATCAAACATCTGCCATAAACGCGACGCCTCTTCAATTTCTGCACATGCACGCTCTTTGCTTTTTCCTTGCACACCTTTCATCAAAATCAAGACATTTTGGTGGCACAAAAAGCAGACAAACTTTGAGTGCACACCCTCCTGATCGTTCATGACATTAAAGTCGAAGAGAAGAAGAAGTTCTGAAGCCAAACTCAAGCACGTTATATCCTTTTTGTGTTTGTCTTTTGTTGATCGTTTGCATCTTCTGCCACACAATCAACACAAAGAGTTCAACCGTTGTAGATGGTCAGAGAGAACATGGTCGTTTTGTTCGATTGTTTGTTCCATTTCCCTGTGTCTCTCTCTGTCTCTCCCCCCCCCCCTCTCTCCCCCCCCCCTCTCTCTCTCTCTCTCTCTCTCTCTCTCTCTCTCTCTCTCTCTCTCTCTCTCTCTCTCTCTCTCTCTCTCTCTCTCTCTCTATCTATCTCTCTCTCTCTCTCTCACCTACTTAATTAATGCACAGCTTAAATTCTCAGGATGGAAACAACTTGCACGAGCACATTACACACGCAGTGTCGCAATGACGCATAGCAAACAATCATACACTTAACTCAAGCATTGGCAAACACATACACAACACACAACACACGTAGATGTGCACATGTAAGCACGCAAACGTACACACACACACACACACACACACACACACACACACACACACACACACACGCGCGCGCGCGCGCGCGCACACACACACGCGCGCGCACGCGCGCGCACACGTGACAAGCACACACACACACGTTCTTTCAAACAACACAATAGAGCAAACAGAAGGTCACTGATCCACACACAAGATACACACACGCAAGACACACATCATAACTTATGCGCGTGTACACTCGCGCGTGCGCACACACAAACACAAACGTTTACACCTTATTACTATTATGTTCTAATGATTCTATTCCAAGTTTATTACATTTAATTTACAACAGCGTTAATCTAGCGTTTCAACCGTAAATTTACAATGCAACACTGACATCCCTTAGAATGGCTGTTTTTACATAATCATTAATCTAAGCTTGCTCTTTGCAAAATCTAGAATGTTCGCTAGTAGGCCTACTTCTAGGGTGAATACTGCAACCGACTAAAGATCAACAAATATAAATAAAAATCGACAAAGTTTGTATTGTTTTTTTTAATACAATTGTCGTGAATGTTGAAACGATTTCGCTCATTAGTCTAATGCTACCTGATGTTTATTGTATCGAACTTTCTAACAATCTTGCCTTACATTATAGAGATCAGGTAAAATATTATAAATATGAACATGTATGAAGAGCAACTTATTTGAAAAGAATTTGTTTGCAAGCAACCTTGTTTGATCTATAGATCCCATCCAGCTTCCCCCGACTAAGTTCCTATACCAAAACACAAGTGTTAGGCCTAGGCCTAGTGTGAATCAGTCCAGTCACTGAATCTTGCTACTCACAACACGAAGTCAGGATGCAATTTCACTTTACTGGAGCTTGTTAACACTCTCTAGTAACATTGTTACCACAAGTTTTTAGTCCACGCTGAACACACACACACACTTTCCAATGAGGTAAATTTAAAAACGTTACAAATTTGTTGACATGCACAAAGGCGATTCAGAGCACACAAACTGGCACAAATTCACTGCACAGCAGCCATTCCCGTCTTGTAAAGA
>CM065700.1:48841262-48886262 GCA_017654935.2 Phymorhynchus buccinoides | reverse complement strand
CACACACGCGCGCGCGCACACACACGCACACATGCACGCACAACACACGCACACATGCGCGCATGTACACACACGCACGCGCTCACATGTGTCACATCTTCTGCAAACTTTCCTTCAAACGTATTGACATTATGGATTAGGCTGAAAACCCCCCTGAAAACTTGATTAATGTTGACCAACTAAAGTGGGGCAGTGGGTGGATGCCTCATGCCTCCATACGGGGAGCTGGACTACCCTGTCCCCTCCACGAGTCTCTCCCCGTGGGGATACTGGGGGGTCTTTTGTAAAAATACTTCCCCCACCTTCTGGAAGCAGTACAGTCTGTGGCCATAGTCTGCAAGCGCAAATTGGGTGCTAGTGGGTGCTCCGCGGTAACAGAAGGTAATTTTGTTTACCAGGCGCTCCACCCAAATATGGGCTAATTACTGTATTTTACTGACTATAATATTACTCCAGAAGGAAACCGTCTCTAAATTGACTAGAAAATGAGATTTTTAATGTTCTTAATTATTTGAGAGGGCTAAAAAATTCCAACTGGTTTTGGTAGTATGATGTTTAAGAAGTGTTATAGTAAAAATTCGCCACTTATATCCTGATCAGCATGAAGATATTGCCGTTTAAAGATAGAATTTTACGTAAATGCTGTCTTTAAACGGATATATCTTTGTATTGATCAGGATATAAGTGGCAAATGTTTACTATCATACTTCTTAAACATCATACTATCAATGCCAGTTGGAAATTTGTAGCCGTCTCAAATAATTAAGAAAATGAAAAATCTCCTTTTTTCGGCGATTTAGAGACGGCTTCCTTCTGGACAATATGCACCATATCTTAAAGCGCTTCCCCAAATTTTGTTCACAAATTTTTGGTTTTGTTGATACAGTTTCTTCTTAATTTTTAAATCTTAACTCAGATTTTTTTTACTACTAACTCCCAATAGCAATGCATTTGAATTCTCTATTTATTTGTGGTTGTTTTTATTTCTTCTTTGTTGCAGTTTCCCTGTGTTGAACTGAAAGCAGGTGAGTAAAATGTTTGGTTTGTCAGTTGTATCTTGCTTCAAATCTTCAAGGTACAATGGAACCTCCCCTATAACTTGTGTATAAGACCTTCAAAAATCATCCAATATGAGATCCTAAATGGGAGGGAGTTGTGTAAGGGAGGTAATTTTAATACTTGCAAAGAAGCTGTGCAGCAAAGAGCAGCAAGATACGTGACCGACTGCTATGACTACACCAGCAGCGTTTCAGCTATGGTCAAGGCGAACTCAACATCAGACCATCATGATGTACAGGATTGTGAACGCCCTTGTTGACATCCCAGCGGAACACTACCTCCTTCCTCGAAATTTTCATACCAGATCAAACCACGCCCTCAAATTCCAACAAATATGAACTAAGACAAACACTCTCAAGTACAGTTTTTTCCCCAGGGTCATCCCTGTGTGGAACTCCCTTCCAGCTTCAGCAGCTGAGGCTCCCTCCTTGGTATCATTCAAGAGGGAGCTCAATAACATGCCATTCTAAATTCAAGATAGGGTTAGGGGGCCATATATCAAAGTAGTGGTAAATGAAGGGCAGGAGCTGTGCCGGTCTGGGCTTGCCCTCAGGGACCGCGACGGTAGCCGGATTGGTCTTGCCTGGATACTGCGAAAAAAGGTCTAAACACACGCACACACACACACGCATGCATGCATGCACGCACGCACGCACGCATGCACACGCACACGCACACACACACACACACACACACACACACACACTCTAAGATAGGACAGTTATTTATTTATTTATTATTTTTAAAGTAGTATACACATTGCGCAGCCTCCAAGTCACTAATAGTCTAAGTAGACGGCGTGACCAAAACATTTGAAGATTGAAGGGCAATGTCTCAGCGAAGTAGGTCTTGTGTGGGAGGGAGTCTTATAACAGGGGGTCTTATGAGGGAGGTTCCACTGTAGTGGCTTTATAAAGCACCAATGCTTTGTTGGTATTATGTTTTTCAGTCTATGATTATGTAAAGAAAAGAAGACTTTTGTGTTAAAAGATTGTTATGCAATGTCTATTTGAGTACTAATGAAATTTTAAATGGAATAAACACATGTCATGTTTAGCTCATGATGACAAGACTATTTTAGTGTGTTGATGTGCTGAGACTGGTTGGATGGATTGGAAGTTTGTGTGTGTGTGTATGTGCATGCTTAAACACGTACGTGCGCTTGAGAGAGAACGAGTTAACAAATGTGATTTGTGCTTGCACCGTTCATGCCTGTCACTGTATGCGTTATTGTGTGCATGGATGTGACTGTGCACTTGTATATGTGCAATATATCAACGCATGCTTGCTTGTATATGTGTGCACCCTAAAAAGGCGGGCTGTATCTACATTTTTGCCCGTAAGGGAGACAATTTAGTGACAGAAAAGAGCGAAACAGGTGACTCTTTCCACCATGAGATCATCTTCTCTTACCGGCGAAAATGAGGATTTTGCCAAAAGGCGTATTTATTTTCTCTATCCATTGTCATTTTTGTTGTTGTTGCAGATTTTGACCTTCCAACCGGAGTGCGGCTGCTGTGTGCCTTCCTAACTCCAGAAGAACTATCATCGCTCGGCCCACGGAAACAAACAGCCTCGAAACAACGCCGCAAAGAAGAGGAGAGAGAGGAAGAAGAGACCAATAAGATCCCATCGGCTACAGGAATCGCTGATGCAGGGGAATCGCCACATACTGTAGAACTAGCCCATGTGGTGGAATTGCCCCAAACAGCAGAATTCTCAACTATGGTAGAGTTCCTTCCAATTGTCGGAACGTTGTCAACGTCTGAAACCAACTTGAGAAAACCCGTGTGCGGTTTGTCGGCGGTTCTGGAATCGGAGGTGGAATGGGGGGAGGGAGAGGAGGGGGTGCAAGAGAGAGGAGAAATGTGGGATTGTGTGCCCCGCGACAGAGAGAGGGAGGGGAAGAAAGAGAAGGATGGGGGTGGGATGATGGTAGGGGGTGGGGAGGGTGAAGAAAGAGAAGGAGAAGAATCTCAGCGTGAAAGAAATGGTGATGTTAACGAAGATTTCAGAACTGATCTGACGGAGAATGGGGTTCAACAAAAGTCGTCTGCGATCGAAGTCGTGGTGGAAGTTGAGGGATGTAACGACACAAACAGCGCAGAAGAGAAAGATGTTAGCACTTTGACGACAGCTATTCTGGAAAGATGCCCCAGCCATGAGAGAGAACTGTTCTCTGAATTAGACAGCAACAGAGAGAAAGAAAGTGGCGATGATTTGCGCAATGATGGCGATGTTAAGGAGAAAGAAGAAGACGACGGTTTGTGCATTGATGGCAATGTTAAGGAGAAAGAAAGTGGCGATGATTTGCGCAATGATGGCGATGTTAAGGAGAAAGAAGAAGACGACGGTTTGTGCATTGATGGCAATGTTAAGGAGAAAGAAGAAGACGACGGTTTGTGCAATGATGGTGATGTTAAGGAGAAAGAAGAAGACGACGGTTTGTGCAATGATGGCGATGTTAAGGAGAAAGAAGACGACGGTTTGTGCAATGATGGTGATGTTAAGGAGAAAGAAGACGACGGTTTGTGCAATGATGGTGATGTTAAGGAGAAAGAAGACGACGGTTTGTGCAATGATGGCGATGTTAAGGAGAAAGAAGACGATGGTTTGTGCTATGACGGCGACGTTGCAAATCTCCGATGTTCCTACGATGCTTGCCCGGCTGAAGACAGAGGGTCCGTAACTCCCAGCAGCAATTTGGACAGAAACGACACAGAAGAAAAACTGTCCAATTCAGACATTCCCCTGTGTGTGGAAGATGGTGAGGAAGCAATGAAGGGTTCAGAATTGGGCTACAGTAGTGGAGCGAATACGAGCACAGTTGTATCCACATCAAGTTGTCAGAAAAATGAGCTTGCAATCCAATCTGGTGCATGCTCAGAAAACGTGTATGAGCAACAAACTACTGAGCAGCATGCGGGCAAAAGAGCAGACTCCTCTTTCAGTTCTGAAGAGGACGGCAATTCTCACTATAACTCTGTAAGTGTTGGTGAGCGAGAGAAAGCGTCGTCTGAATGGAAAGAAGCGTCAGTGACAGAGAAAGAGGGAGGGGAGAATTCTAGGGAGAGTCTTCTTACAAACGATGGGGAGAATCTTGGAGAGGGTCCGAGTACTTGGGAGAGTGCCAAGTGTAGGGAGAGTGTTGGGGAGAATCAGAATGCCAGTGAAAATCTGAACACTAGCGAGAATGCGAGTTCAAGGGAGAGTCCTAGCGAGAGCCTGAGCGCTGCAGAAAATCTGAACTCTGCAGGAAATTTGAATTGTAAAGAGAGCTGTGAAAAAGAGAGCTGTGCGAGACACCAAGGGAGAGAGCTTACACATGCGAGACAAAGTCCCCATTTTAGGGAGAGTGTGGATTACACCAGGGAGAATCAGAACTCCAGGGAGATTCCTAGGGAGAGTGTGGATTACACCAGGGAGAATCAGAACTCCAGGGAGATTCCTAGGGAGAGTGTGGATTACACCAGGGAGAATCAGAACTCTAGGGAGATTGTAGGCTCCCTCCCCTCTGTTTCCATCGACACGGAGCTGTATCTGGACTGCACGCACGTCGGTCGGCGGGCCAGCTCGGCGCTTACCGTGTCAGATGACGTGCTGAGCCCCAACAAAGAGCGCCTGTGTTTCGACAGCGCCTTGCTGCAGACTTGCGAGAGTCCCGGCTCCGCCAGTGGCAGCAGTGGAGGTGGTGGGGTGGCTGGGATTCCAGGGTCTGCTGAAGCGAGGCACCCCCCGCCTCCCAGAGAGTGAGTACATTATCTAGAGGAACTTTGGGGCAGTGGGTGGATGCCTCGTGCCTCCATACGGGGAGCTGGACGACCCCGCCCCCTCCACGAGTCTCTCCCCATGGGGATACTGGGGGGTCTCTTTCGTAAAAATAGTTCCCTCACCTTCTGGAAATTCTGTGCTTGTAACTTCCTCTAATCTTTCACTCTCTTTGACTCTGCCTTTTCCCTTTGCTTTCTATCATCTACCATCTTTCTGATTTATTGGCCCATTCTCCTGCCTTTTTTTCCAAAAACATCTTCCAATCTTTGAACTCCTCCGAAATCGGAATGTGTTGGCTGTACGCAGCGGGGAGACCAGTGAAAACTGAAAATCGGACACATACGTACCTTACCCATTATGGCCATATGGCCTGGGAATGCAAAAGAAAAAAAAGGAACTTGCCACAAACTGCTGTCAGCCTTATTCGTTAGGAGGTTGGAAAGATTGTGTGTGTGAGTGCATGCGTGTGTGAGTGCCAACGCTGTGGCATGCGCACATTCACGTTTTGTGCCTTTTGCTAGCATGGCTGGTGTCTATTTGACTTGCATTGACTGCCCTGAGGTATGAGACTTCTTGCAATCAGTCAATCAGTTGGATCTTAATGCTTCTAGCGCCATGCATTTTTTTGACATTCTTGGTTGACTGTTGCATCTCAACCGACAAGAAGGGAGTAGATTTTGAGTGTGCATGCGATGCATTACCGGAAGAAATGGTTATTTTAGCTCTAGAAATAGACAAACACTGTTTGTTACACATGGCAGGTGCTTGGCAGTGAATGTCTTTGCATTTGGTGGGAGTGTAGAATGATGTATTGGGTGAATGTATTCACCCATGGTGCTAGAAGAGTGAAAGTGCATGGAATTTCAGTTCATCATGTTGTTGATGAGGTGATGAAATTGTGGTTTAACGTCTTATTAGTCGTAGACTCTTAAAGGTGGACCCTGACATGAGTTTTTGTAAGAAACACGTCGAGATCACCAGGAAAACACCCTTTACAGTTACAGAGATTGCAACACTCACTTTGCATGGTTTCCTAGAAATTAAACCGTCAAATCGGCGATTCCTCCTTGGCGGAGGTGCTGGAACTAGTGGAAGTCAAATTCTTTCACCCAAAGAGAAGGCGTGTGCCGTCTCTTTTCTAATGGCTGCCAAATCGTTTGCACGAAATTTTCGCAATACAATCCTTTTTATTTTTATTATTTAAAATTTTATGCAGTTTGTCTCAGTAAAGGAGTTTCGCTCACAACAAAGGAAATAGCTCCAATTTTGTTTATACTGTGCACACTACAAAAAAAGAAAACGCTTCAACCACAATGAGTGACCTCCACCCACCCCATCCAAAATGGCTACTCTCTCCGGCATCTCCGCCAAGGAGGAATTGCCATTTTGACGGTTTAATATCTAGGAAACCAGAGCAAAGTGAGTGTTCCGATCCTTGAAAAGGCTGTCTTTCTGGTGATCTCGACATGTTTCTTGCAAAAACTCATCCATCAGAGTCCACCTTTAAAGGCAATGTTCCTGAAGACTTGGTCTTCCTGTACATGAAGGTGAAGATGATGATGATCAGACAGAAGTCGGGACCTAGCAGCCGTCGTGGATGATTCCGGTAACATTGCGGACCCTTGAACGTAGGGGTTCGCCGTTCGGACGGAGTCTGAGTCGTGATGTTGTTTCTGTCCTCGATGCTTTAGGTGTGATCAGCATCGGCATCTCGGTAGGAGATGGAAAGCATTGTTAGACAGCCAAAGGTTGTCACTGGTCTCCTGTGACACAGGCTGTGTAGTCCGCTTGCTTGTCGTTGGTTTGGTGAGCAACCCTTCCCTCCAAGGCCGTCTTCAGGACCACCAGGCGGCCTGCTCCGTACCAAGGTGTTGGCGTCGTCAACACACGGGCAGAAGACGCACAGTCGAGTCGAACAGTCTCTGCAGGCGGATGATTTCCCCCCAGCAGGCAAGTGAGTGAGCTGGACCCGCTTAAGCCAGCCACATGCAACTGGTGCCTACCGGGCATCAGCGGTCTTGTTTGTTCAAAGGCCAACACTGCAGAGACCATCCAAGTCGCTGTACGTCAACCTGTCCGCAGGCCAAGTCAACCCGTGGTGAGAGAGGAAGACTGCACTGCCCTTCCTACTGTTTGCCACCCAGTAGGTCTTCATTTGCTGTCTCACACCAAGCACCGGAATGCATCATGCTTCATTTTCTTCTTCTTTTCTTTTTGTTGTTGTAACAGATTCAGCACTGAGCCCAGCAGCAGTGACCTCACCCACAGCATGGACATCACCCCCTCCTCCTCACACCACCCCCCAACCTCCTCCTCTGCCTCTCCACCCTCTCCCCCGTCCTCCACCCCCACCCTCCTGTCCTCCCCCACCTCCCCCAATGCTCCATCCTCGGCCTTGCTGGGGGAAGGAGGGAGTAGGAGCGTGCTGGAGGGGAGGGAGAGGGTGCTGTTGTACGTTCAGGGCCATATGGACACGCTGATGGTGCTTTTGATGGAGGATCCCGCGCTGGCTACTCAGCACACGGTCAATTCTTTGGTGAGGGACTGTTTATCTTTGTTTTTCTGATTTGGAAGATAGAAAATTTAGAATAGCGAATGAAATGGGAATGTGTCGGCTGAATGCAGCGGGGAGACCAGTGAAAACTGAAAACCAGACACACACGTACCTTACCCATTATGGCCATATGGTCTGGGAACGCAGAAAGAAGAAGAATAGTTAGAAAAGGAAAAAGTTTGCAAGTGTGTGTCCATACGGGTCTCTGACCGATTGGACGCTAATCTCATTATCATCCAAGTGTGTGTGTTTTAGGAAGGATCTTGCCCAAGGTATTCAACACTGTGTTAATTCTTTGGTAAGTAGTCAATGACTGATTATTCTTAGATAAATTTGGCATTATTGTATACATCTGAGAGAGCGTTGTTGAAGTTACGTTCAAGGACACTTGGATACGCTGATAGTTTTATTGATGGAGGATCCTGCTTTGGCTTCTTCAACACTCTGTTAATTCTTTGGTAAAAGATCCCACAATAGGGTGATGAATGAGTGAATCTTTGCTTATTTTTCAGAACAGTTGTCGGCAATGGTCGACTTAGGTCGCTCCTTTCACCGCACGGCGGCGCTGTGGTCGAGTGCCCAAGGTCCAAACCTAGTGGTAGTCTTTGTTGGGGAGAGAGAGGGAGAGGAGAGAGAGAGAGGGAGGGAGGGAGGGAGGGAGGGAGAGGTGAGACAGAGACTCAACTCAACTCTTCTCCGTACTTTGGACCCACTCACCCGCAGCGAGCTGTGTTGCTCATTACGCTCAGTAGCTACCACTACCCCTGTGGGGATACCGGGGGATCTTTTGTACAAATAGTTCTCCCACCTTCTGGGAGTTCAGTGCTTGTAATTTCCTCTAATCTGTCACTCTCTTTGACACTGCCTTTTTCTCTTTGATTGCTGTCATCTACTATCTTTCTGCCTTTCCGGTCCATTCACCTGCCTTTTTTCAAGAAACACTTTCGAAAAGATTTCTTCCAGCCGAAGTCTGACATGCTGGGCCTAATTATTTCTTACTTAGGCGCATAATGGCAGCATGACACATCTGCGCTCATAATTGACAGGAAACTGTCTGAGCGATTGAAGAAGAAGAAGAAGAATAGCTACCACTAAACCCCATCTCTGTCCATTTGCATATTGACATAAAAAAGCTGAACCAGACTGCAACGTCACTGGAACATACAACAAACAAACAACTACACGACAAGTGTAAAGTGACGTTATTTGATTCACAAGAGACAAAACAAAACTACTGGATATTTCGGTGAATGCGCCTTTATCAACACAGACAAACAAGAAAACAGCAAACAGCAAATATAGCAAAAGGAGCAAAAAGCAGGCATTAAAAGGAGCAAAAAAATAAAAAACAGTACATCCCCTCTACAGTTCAATGCGTAAATGATACAACCAAGTTGAAACCAAAGAGCAAGGCATGCACTTGTGAACACAAATCAGTGAGAAACAAAGAGAAGAAATAAATAATAAAAAATTTTTTGAGATGAGAGAGGTTGTATATTGAGGACAGTGAGTAGGCAATTATAAATGGCAGAAGTTGGAAGCAAGGGTAGGTTGGGTGTGGAGTAGGGGGTTGGGAGAGGACAAAATTGTTTGACATCAGGGTCGAGTTTCTCTAGATAACGGTCGCCGTGTGAATAACGCTTATGCCAAACCTAAGAAACACTTTAGAAAACGTTTGCGGAAGAATATTACAAGCTCTTGTTTGATTGGTCAAAAAAAGTTTTTATTATTTTAACCAAACTTTAATGGACCAATCAACAACAAGAAATGTATTCACCCCATGCTAGTCACGTGATAGTTCGCCAAGAGATACTTTGGGAGTAGCCACAAAACGTTTTTGGCAAATGTCGGAGAAAGAGGTGTTTCTTAGACCGTTTTTGCCGATTTGCGCTCACGTTACGTAACGTTAGCCCTTGTGAAACGGCCCCCTGTTATTGTGATTCACTTCATTCTTTGTTGCTTCCAGTGGAAGTCTTCTCTGGCCAAGCTAGCGGAGTTGGACTTTGCTGTCAGTGACGCTAACTCACAGGGTGTGGCTGAAAGGCATGTGAGTATGGAGTGGTGTGTGTGTGTGTGTGTGTGTTTGCGTGTGTGTGTGTTTGTGTGTGTGTGTGCGTGTGGGTGCATGCGTGTGTGTGTGTGTGACATCTCTACATCATATGCATGCATACAAACACACATACACACAAACGCATGCATGCATGCATGCATGCATGCACGTACACACAAATGCACGCACGCACGCACGCACGCACACACACACACACACGCACACACACACACACACACACACACACACACACACACACACACACATGTTACGCTCTTTCTCTCTCAATGAATGTTTGTCCCTGTTTCTTTAAGAAATTATGTGTATGTGCGTGCGTGCGTGCATGCATGCGTTGTGTGGCTAACCTATAATTATGTGTAGAGTGGCACAAGTGTAGAGTGGCACAGTGACAGGTATCGCATTCGCCTTGTGCACGATAAACCCGACTTCAATCCTCTCACTCTGCACTAGGCCTTATGGTCTGAACGTGGAGTCTTTCGGATGAGACGATAAACCTAGGTCCTGTGTGCCCATGCACTTAGCACACGTTAAACCCAGTGGCAACAAAAAAGTTCTCATTTGGTCAAAATTTACTCCCCCCCCCCCCCCCCCCCCCCCCCTTCCTCATCAGTCACACAAAAATCACATGAAAGGAAAAAAAGAGGTGGGAGCAACTCGAATTTCACAGACGCTTCTGTGACTATTCAATACCAAATACCAAAATACATAATTTCTTTTAATTGTTTACATTTCCAGAGAGGTTATTCAGACTACCTGTATCTAAAGTACCTCAAGTCATCCCAAGCTATGCAAGGTAAGAGAGAGAGAGAGAGAGAGAGAGAGAGAGAGAGAACAAATGAACGAACGAACGAAAGAGAGAGAGAGAGAGTGTTGATGCTTTATTCAACAGTTGTATCATGTATTGTGTTTTGGGTGGGGTGAGTGGTGGTGATTGTGGTGATGCAATGGTATGTGTGACTGTGTATGTGTATGTGTGCGTGTGCATGTGTGTGGGTGTGGGTGGGTGTATGCCTATTTGCATGTGTATGAGCGATTATATGTCTTTGTTGAATTTCTGGTTTTGAAGTTTTTGTTAAGGCTAAAGCGCATAGAGCTCCACATTGGGCTGAGGAGTGCACTATGTAAATGCTTCACTTTTATTATTATTATTATTATTGTATCATGTTGCTAGGGACAGCGACCTCCCCGGTTACCAGCCTAGCCAATGAGCTGGTGTCGTCGTCTGTTCTGCTGCATGACACTTTCAGCTCCATGACGCAGGCTACTGACATCTTGTGCAAGTAAGAACCATCGTCTGTCTGTCTGTCAGTCTGTTCTGCTGCATGACACTTTCAGCTCCATGACGCAGGCTACTGACATCTTGTGCAAGTAAGAACCATCGTCTGTCTGTCTGTCAGTCTGTTCTGCTGCATGACACTTTCAGCTCCATGACGCAGGCTACTGACATCTTGTGCAAGTAAGAACCATCGTCTGTCTGTCTGTCAGTCTGTTCTGCTGCATTGTGGTTTGGTTTTAAAGGTGGACCCTGACGGAGGAGTTTTTGCAAGAAACACGTGGAGATCATCAGAAAGAGAGCCTTTTCAAGGATCGGAACACTCATTTTACTCTGGCTTCCTATAAATCAAACCGTCAAAACGTCGACTCCTCCTTGGCAGAGATGCCGGAGAGAGAAGCCATTTTGGATGGGGTGGGTGGAGGCCACTCATTGTGGTTGAAGCTTTTTGTTCTTTGTAGTGCAGTAAAAAATATAATGGAGCTATTTCCTTTGTTGTGGGCGGAAAAAAAAAATTAGATAAAAAAAAAAGGCTTGCATTGTGGAAATTTCGTGCAAACGATTTGGTCTAAATGTCAGACGGCCATTTGAAAAGAATTTGACTTCCAGCATCTCCGCCAAGGAGGAATCGCCGATTTGACGGTTTGATTTCTAGGATACCAGAGCAAAGTGAGTGTTGCGATCTCTGTAAATGGTGTTTTCCTGGTGATCGTACGTGTCCGGTTTTCAATTTTCACTGGTGTCCCCGCTGCGTACAGCCGACACATTCCGATTTCGGAGGAGCTCAAAGGAGAAAAATTATTTTGAAGATTAAAAAAAAAAAGGCAGGAGAATGGGCCAATAAGTCAGAAAGACAGTAGATGATAGAAAGCAAAGGGAAAAGGCAGAGTCAAAGAAAGTGGCAGAACTTCCAGAAGGTGGGGGAACTATTTTTACGAAAGACCGCCCGGTGTCCCCACGGGGAGATACTCGTGGATGGGGCGGGGGCATCCAGCTCCCCGTATGGAGGCACGAGGCATCCACCCACTGCCCTGGCTCCTGCATATATGTTGGGTTATCTCTGTATAATTTTTGTTAACATTAAAAAAAAAAGAATCCGTTATGTGTGGGTGAAAATGTACTGTGTTTAGTGGCATACTGTGTGTGAAAGTCGATGCTTCAGATGGCATTTGTAAGCCGTCAGAGATGCACACAATGCATCAAAATGAACTCTGACCTAAGGCACACACGCAGAAACTAAAGGGAGAAATGAGGGAAGCACCAAATACAGTCAAACCTCTATTTTAACACTTCCAAAAAGTCAGGAAAAATTGTTCTTAAACTGGAGGAGTCTTATAACGGAGGTGGGTTTTATGCATAAATTACAGTAAGATACATTACATCCGTGCCAGAAAAATCTGTCTCAAAACAGAGGAGGTCTTTTAACTCTTTCGATGCCAGCCATTTTTCATCCAAACTTTTCTCTCAATCTTACCTAGGTAAAGAAAAGTTGGCATAGATCTGCAGTACTGTGAATCCCCCAATGACACGCATCAACTAAACCTTTTCCTTATCTCCTAAAATTAACAACATAATAAGGATATTGGATAACTGATCCAACTTTTAGAGCTTTTAGTAGCATGGGTGTAAAATCAGTGTGGTGCTACAATGCGACATGGGTGTTAAATCAGTGTGGTGCTACAATGCGACATGGGTGATAAATCAGTGTGGTGCTACAATGCGACATGGGTGATAAATCAGTGTGGTGCTACAATGCGACATGGGTGTTAAATCAGTGTGGTGCTACAATGCGACATGGGTGTTAAATCAGTGTGGTGCTACAATGCGACATTGGCACTGAAAGGGCTAACGGAGGGTCTTATAATAGAGGTTTGACTGTACAAAAAGCCTAAAGAATACAGAAGTTGAAAATGAAAGAAGAGCCAAGACAGAAGCTGGCTTGTGACCGGGCAAGTCTTGTACATGCTGCAACCAGACTGCAGACTTTAAATGTGAACTACTGTATTTTACGGACTATAAAGCGATACTTTTTTGCCCAGACTGAGACCCCTGCGCCTTATAATGTGACTGATAATATAGTAAGAAAATATAACAAAATCTGAATTTTGTATAAACAAAAATGATGTGGGTGTATGTGCGCCTTTTAATAAGGTGCACTTTATAGTCTGAAAAATATGGTATTGTGTCAATAGGGCATTTGCCGCATGCCGGCGACCTTGAATTTCACTGAGTTGAATTTAGAGAGTTGACTTAGAAAGGTCAGCGTAACTCGGGCAGAACGAGCGCAGGCAAATTAGTAGTCTAGTATAGAGAACGAACACCCGTGGCAAATGCCCTATTGTGGAAGGATGAGTAAATGTTGTTAACTCATGGGAGTCGCAGTCAGATAATGCGCGTCGACCCCAGGAATCGCGCGCTTCAGGCCACTTTTTGAAAAATGATTACCTAAGAATACAAAAATCACTACCACTCAATACTTTGCAAAGCAAAGGCACAAGTCTACTAAATAAAAAGCCACATACAGTTGGTGTGCTTGCTCATCTCTTTCATGAAAACCCACACACACACTGTAAAGTATCTAAAGCAAAAACTCCGATTCTTTTTAGCCACCAACTGGCTATGAGGTAAGGTCTAAGGGAAGCAATCGAAACATGAATGAGTGTACTTTGACTTTCAACAGTAAGCTCCCTTGAATAACATTATTTGTGTGTTATAAAAATAGGGCATTTGCTACAACTACAAGTGTTCGTTCTCTATACTAGACTACTAATTTACCCGCACTCATTCTGCCCGAGTTACGCTGACCTTTCTAATTCAACTCGGTGAAATTCAAGGTCACTGGCACGCGGTAAATGCCCTATTGGCAATCCTGATGGCACACATCTGCCATCATGACTGCAATGAGTTAAGATGATAAAATTGGAACCCATTTTAAAGAAATTATTTAAAGGAAACTCTAACTTACCACTGTGACTATCCCTCCCCGCCCCAATTTTCTTTTTTCTTTTTCAAATTGGTACCGGGTATTCTAGGTTCGCTAATCATGTTGTCATTTATGATAGTATGCACACTGCATCATATAAGCAACACAGATTTGATCTATAGATAATTGTCTGACAATCTTTCAATGATTACAGGACCCACACCACGTGTTGCTATGGTCACCGCAGCATCAGCAGTGAGACGTTTTTCCAAGTGGCGGCCGCCAAATCGGGCGGCTTCCCCGACCCGCGCGACCTGGCCTTTTCCCTGGACCAGTATGCTGACAGGAAGCTGTACGCCGACCACAGCTCGGCCCTGCTGTGAAGCCAACACGCACTTCAGGGCAGTGGGTGGATGCCTCGTGCCTCCATGCGGGGAGCTGGACCAGTACGCTGACAGGAAGCTGTACGCCGACCACAGCTCGGCCCTGCTGTGAAGCCAACACGCATGTCGGGGCGGAGGGTGGATGCCTCGTGCCTCCATACAGGGAGCTGGACCACCCCGCCCCCTCCACGAGTCTCTCCCCGTGGGGATACCGGAGGGTCTTTCGTAAAAATAGTTCACGGTTTTTTTGGTAGTTCCCCCACCTTCTGGAAGTTCTGTCCCTCTAATCTGCCACTCGCTTTGACTCTGCCTTTTCCCTTTGCTTTCTGTCTATCTTTCCGACTTATTGGCCCGTTTTCCTGCCTTTTTTGTCAAAAAATCTTCCAAATAAACTTTTCTCCTTTGAGTTCTTCCGAAATCGGAATGTGTCAGCTGTACGCAGCGGGGAGACCATGAAAACTGAAAACTGGACTTATGCGTATCTTACCCATTATGGCCATATGGTATGGAACGCAGAAGAAGAACACACGCGTAAAACAATCCATGGCAGTGAAAAGCTGAACAGAGCAGGGAGAGTCCTGCTGCCTGGTATGACCTAAATTTGATAGCTAGCCCCCCCCCCCCGTCCAGAGAAAAGTGGTGTAGAGAGAAAGAGAGAAAGAGAGGGGGTGGGGGTGGACAGGCAGAGAAGAGGGAATTGTAAATCCAAGCTACGGGTGCTAATTTCTGATTGTAAATGTTTGTTGTTTTTATTTTGTTTCTGATTGTAATTTTTTTTTAATTAAAAAGAGGGAATTTCAAAGATGGAGTTGATGACGATTACATTTATTGCATAGTTCTTGTGTTAAAGTGCTGATGGTAAGCCAAAGGTGCATGCAAGACTGTTTTCGTGATGTGTTCATGGTGAAAAATGAGGGAATAATCAGGAATCATGCAATACAGATTTTTTTCATGGTAGTTGTGGGCTATTTATTGTGTGTACAAATGTCTGTTTAATCAGGAGGGAACATTGTTAACACAATTCTGATAGTGAAGCGTTTTTAGATTCCTCATTTTGTTTTTGAAAGTGCAATAATGTTGACTTTTTATTTATTATTGTTATTTGAAGGCTCCAGAATATTCTTGAGTGTGATTGTAGTTGGTGATTAGAGAAGATGAGAAAAGAAAGGAGGCAACAAGAAAAAGCTGTTCTGTTTCAAAATCACAGTTGTGGAAATTCAATGACACCTGGGTCGAGTTTCTCTAGATAACGGTCGCCGTTTGAATAACGCTTACACCAAACGGCCTAAGAAACACCCTAAATGTTTGCTCTGGTCAGAACTCTTTAAGCTTACTCTTCATTTTTGGGAGAGAGAAAATGGTTGCTATCATAAGGGAGATAAATCCTATCTCTGTCAGTTTGTACAAAGTTCGATTTCTCACCCACGTCTATTTGTGTGCAGAAAATTAAATTTGCACTATGTTATGCCATCTACCATGATGAAAATTTAAGAAAGAGCACTCCAAAACACTTGCGTTTGTTTAATTTGCTAAAATCATCCTGTATTTTTTCACGATAGACTAAAGAATATTTGCTGTGGCAAGCTGCTTGTTTTGGTCTTCCATTTTTAAAGTTCAAGCCTCGTCACGCGAGATATAAAAAAAAAGCCGGAAGTATTGATATTTCCCATGATCCTTCAAATAGTTTGTTGCTTGCTATCTCGATCACAGCCACAAAACGTTTTCGTCAAACGGCAAAAGAGGTGTTTCTTAGTACCGTTTTGGCCGATTTGTGCTCGCGCTACGTAACGTTAGCCCTTGTGAAACGGCCCCTTGTTTTTTTGTCTGCCGCCACACATTGTCACATTGTCTTTTTTTTGTTAAGCAAAATAGGATTTGGTGTAAATACAATGTTTTCTTTGCGTGCCTTAAAAAACAGCAAGACAATAATTTTGAACAAAATGTACGAGTACAGTTTCTGCCAGCCTGCCTTTAAAATACAACTTCAGGGACTCCCTCTGCTGAGCTTCCAGTGGACCAAGCAGTGTAAATAGTTTTAACAAATTTCTAGAGCAGAGGACAGTTTTTAATGCAAAATTTCAACTCTTAGTTGAGAGCACGAGCCGCCTGCCTTGTAGTGTGATCCTAAGTTGAACATTATATGCCTGAAGGCCCTGTCCAGTAAAAGGAAGAAGGTAAAAAGTTTTGAGTGAGTGAATGAATTGAACAACAATACTTTGCTTTGTCGGTTGAATGCGACTGGATTTTGTGTATTTTCATCAAACGTTTCTGAAAGGTTTGTTGATGCAACAGTTTGAATTTTATATAGACTTTGTGATGATTGTGATTTTTTACCTAAATCAAAATGTGATGAATAATATTTTGTAATCGGCTATTAATGACCATTTTAATCTTGTAACTTGTTAATTTTTGTAATTGTCTTACATTTATGATTGATTTTGTAATGACATGTTGTATGCACTGGTTTATAAAGATGTACCGCTAATGTTAATAGTCCAAGTGTATATTATGACCATTCTCATATCACTATGTTATGTGCGATTTATCATTTCTTTTTTAATTGCAGTGTATCCTAGGGTGTGGTGCTGCTTTGTCACACATACAGTACATTATATATCTGCACATGCATGCAAGCTGGTGTGCATGCATATCCATGCACAGTAATGCCTGAGCAGGTATGCGAGTGGAAGGGCGGACACACACACACACTCATACATTGCATACACCAGCTTGCATGGTGTAGAGTGGCACAGTGGTAGCGCGTTCGCTTCGTGTCAAGTAAACCAGAGTTCGAACCTGGGTACAGGGGATTTTTCCTCTCACTTTGCACTAGGCCTTGTGATCTGAATGGTCTTTCGGATGAGACGATAAACCGAGGTCCCGTGTGCCCATGCACTTAGCATATGCTAAGCCGAGTGGCAATGAAAAAGTTGTCATTTGGTCAAAATGGACTCCCCGCCCCCTCCATTCCTATTCGCCTTTTCTTCACCATCCTCACCTATCCTCTGAATACGTGCTTAAAATGCACAGAGTATGTTTTTTTCTGCCTTGTTGGTCCATTCACCTGCATTTTTTCTATAAAACCCTTCCACGTTTTTCCTTTTTACAATTTATGACATGCCAGGTGTTGTTGTTTTTTTATTGTACACTGGCATCCACACGTGATACTTGCGCACTTGAGTGGGCACCTGTTGTCCATTCTGCAGTGCATATTTGCTTATATAGCCTTTTTATGTATTTTAGCTTACAAGTATGTATTTGTTATCCTTTTTTACTGTTTTTTTAACCTGGATCCGATAAATGAGAGTAGCGTGGCTCCACGTTTCCAGCACTGTGTAATGATGGAAGTGTCATGTTATGAATTGTACATTTTGTGTTTGCAGGTTTTCTACGTTGTTAAGATTCATGGATTTGTGTTTTGCTATACATGGTAGAACTTTATGCGGTGACAGTCCCGAGATAACCATAGCTGTTGACGGGACTATAACAGACTAACTAGCCCTGGAATTATGGTCTTTGGTTTAAACAGAGGAAAGATATCTCAAGACTATTTTCTCAGATCGATGGGGTTAACCCTTTCACTGCCTCTTTCTCTACTACGGGGTGTGTGATATCATAGCCCTGGAATGATGGTTTTTGGCTTAGACAATTAAGATATATAGATTATTTTCTCAGATCAAGCCTGACAGGTTTTTTAAATTTGATAAGAAAATCGATAATTTCTCAGTTTTCCTCTGGCAGTGAAGGGGTTAACCCTTTCACTGCTTCTTGGCTGTGTGTACTATGGCTGTGTGATGTCATAGCCGGCCCTGGAATGATGGATTTTGGTTTAGGCAAGCAAGATAATGGGTCTTTTTAAACTTTTATAATAAGAAAATCGATAATTTCTCAGTTTTCCTCTGGCAGTGAAGGGGTTAAGCAGCTGCAGAGTGAAAAGCTGCTTGATGTTTTCCAGGCAAGTTGTCTGCCTGTTCCTGGCTGACCGTAAAGGGCCCGTTTCACATCAACTAATATCGTACGACTGTGATACGATTTCAAGGCACGAATCAAGTTTGTTCTTTGAGACCAGGTGATTGAATCGTACGTACGACATTAGTCGTCAACGTGTAGCAGGCCCTGGTGATTGAATTGTATGTACAACATTAGTCGTCAACGTGTAGCAGGCCCTGGTGATTGAATCGTATGTACGTACGACATTGGTCGTCAACATGTAGCAGGCCCTGGTGATTGAATCGTACATACGACATTGGTGGTCAACGTGTAGCAGGCCCTGGTGATTGAATCGTACATACGACATTGGTGGTCAACGTGTAGCAGGCCCTGGTGATTGAATCGTACGTACGACATTAGTCGTCAACGTGTAGCAGGCCCTGGTGATTGAATCGTACGTACGACATTAGTCGTCAACGTGTAGCAGGCCCTGGTGATTGATCGTTGGCCCTGGTGATTGAATCGTACGTACGACATTGGTCGTCAACGTGTAGCAGGCCCTGGTGATTGAATCGTACGTACGACATTAGTCGTCAACGTGTAGCAGGCCCTGGTGATTGAATCGTACGTACGACATTGGTCGTCAACGTGTAGCAGGCCCTGGTGATTGAATCGTACCTACGACATTAGTCGTCAACGTGTAGCAGGCCCTGGTGATTGAATCGATCGTACATACGATGTTGGTCGTCAACGTGTAGCAGGCCCTGGTGATTGAATCGTACCTCCGACATTAGTCGTCAACATGTAGCAGGCCCTCGAGTTACCATGATAGCGTTTGAACCGAGGCACATAGGAGGCCAACATTTTGAATAGGTACTCGAGTATCTACTGTCATTCGCGGACTAGAAGCTGCAACTTTTTCTTTTTGCACACCCCCCTACAGTGCCACGGCCTAAGCATGACCAAAAGTGAAAGTAAACTCGACCGGTGGCATCCTCGATTCAGACCTTTGATCCGTTCATGGTTGATGACAACAAAATCACCCCATGTCAGTACATTTTTCACAAAATGATCTGTTTCGCGGTCCAACACTTTTATTTTGGCAGTTAACACACCAGCAATCAACTAGACTCGACCGAAAGTGGACATTGTGCATCGCCACACTTCCGCGGCTTATGCTCCTACGTGGCTTATGAGTCACGTTTTTCAGATATAAAAAAAAAGGTGGTGCAGCTTATATTACGAAGTGGTTTGTAGTCCATGAATTATGCTAGTTCTTTGAATGATTTTAAACTACAGTACCATTTCAGCAGTTTGATTTTGCTATTATTTTTATGTTTGTTCAGTACTCGATTCTGCTCTGTTCGTCTGTGTGCACACACTTCAGACTTGTATGTATTGGATATTTTTTGGGCGATTTGTTTAAATTACATTGCTGATATTGATATCGATATAAGCTATCCACAAAAAGTTAAGGATCACTTGCAAACTAATTCATAACTTTCCAAATAAGAAAGCCAATGCGTTGAATTTTGGCCAACATTTAATTCAATGCTTTAGTGATAACGATACACAATTGCCTTCAATTTCGAGCAATCGTTTGGTCTGTACATTTGATCAAAGTGGGTACGTATCGAAATTTGATTTCCCAAAGTCATTGAAATCACAAGACAGGGCATTCTGATGCTCCCAAAAGTTCAGTAATGCGTGTATCCGCCATGGCTGTTCTGGCACTCGACGCAGCGAGTCCTCATGGAGTTGACCAGGGTGGTGAAGATCCTCTGTGGAAGCGCCTGCCACTCAGCCTGCAGCATCTGGTAGAGGTGCTGGGCATCCCTGGGAGGGGGGTGGTTGCTCCTCACTTTGCGATCCAGCTCATCCCAGAGGTTCTCAATCGGGTTGAGATCGGGACTGCATGCTGGCCACTCCATTCTGTTGACTCCAGACTGCTGCAGGAAGTCGTTGACCACCCTTGCCCTGTGGGGGCGAGCGTTGTCATCCTGGTCGACAGCCGGCAGTCCCATCTGCTGCAGTGTAGGCACAGATCTCATTCCAGTATCGGAGGCCAGTCAGGTTACCCTGTACATGATACAAGGGTATTCTGTGGTGAAGGCTGAAGGCCCCCCAGACCATTACAGAACCTCCACCAAAGGCCACCTTTTCTTGGACAGTGGCGTCAATAAAGCGTTCCCCTGGGCGCCTCCAGACCCTCAGTCGGCCGTCGTTGTGGTTCAGGGTGAAGCGTGATTCATCACTGAACAGGACCTGGGACCATTGCTGACGTGTCCACCTCACGTGACGTCTGCAGAAGGCGCGGCGTGCTGCCCTATGGGCTGGAGTTAAGCGTGGCCGTACAGCTGGGCGACGAGAACGGAGGTTAAACCCATGAAGGCGGTTCCGTATGGTCTGCTGGCTGATGTTGATGTTAGTAGCCACCCTCAGCTGCCTTCGAATGATGCTGGAAGAGGCTGTTCTTGTCTGCAGGGCTTGTCGTTCAATGAGACGATCTTCACGTGGAGTTGTCTTCTTCGGTCGACCAGATCTGCGTCTTTCATGGACCCTCCCAGTGGCTGTGAAGCGTTGAATCAGTCTGACAATGACCGAGATGGACACCTGAAGTCGCCTGGCCACTTCTCGCTTGGGAACACCATCTTGGAACCATGCAACAGCTCGTCCCCTATCCAACTCGCTCAATTTTCGTCGTGGAGGCATTGTCAAATCAGGCCTAATACTGGTGGTATGTCTTCTTATAAAGCCAAGCAAGAGACAGCATCTCACACATAAACAGCAGTGCTTGCACGTGCATAATGGTTTTTCCATCTGGCTTGTGCAATGTGTTCATGCAGAACGATCCAAAACAAGGTCCTTTTTCGCAAGTTTCCGCTTTTTCTTTTGCTGCCCAGCTCAGTAATAGAGAATCACGTGCAATGTTTCCACTAACACAACATCGCCCACTTACAGCTGAACAAGAATTCATAACAATTTGGCTTGACTGAGAAAAAAATAACAGGAGCGAACGGAGTTTATTGCGCACCTGTTTTCTCATAGTGATCCTTAACTTTTTGTGAGTAGTGTATATTTACTGTGCCTTGGTGATCCTTAACTTTTTGTGAGTAGTGTATATTTACTGTGCCTTGGCTTAAGGCTGTGTCGGACCAATTGACAGACTAGAACAAGGCTACATTAAAATGTTATGCTCTGGATAGTTAGGGGGGTGGGGGGGGGGGTTGTCTTTAGCCATGACAAGCTCCTAGCATAACATCAGTCCAAAATCCTCCAAAGTCTGTGTGGCTGCCCCCATGGCGAGGTAATCAAAAATGGTCATGCATGTAATGTTATCTGTAGCTGATGCACTTGTACCATAGTGTTCAAGTACTTCTGTTGTTGGGATGATCCCTGGAGTCCATCAAGGGTAGACAACATATACAGTGGTACCTCCCTTATAAGACCTTCAACAATCGTCCAAAATGAAGTCTTATAGGGAAGGGTCTTGAAGGGAGGTAATTTCAATACTTACAAAGGGCAATGTCATAGAAGTGGGAGGGAGTTATAATGGGAGGTACCACTGTATTTACTTATTTTGTAAGCGCTTAGGGATTTGTTTTAAGATTAAGCGCAATAAAAGCTTTCCATTTATCAGGTTTTTGCATCTTGCAGCTCACTTGTGGTCCTTTGTAGGGCCAACAGCACAGCGAGAGCTGGTCAGTAATGCATTCCTCGGCAATGGAAATCATGGCGCAGTTTAGCATTTGGTGGAAGACCGATTCTCTAACTAGGGGCCCTTGCAATGGCTGTAGTGCTGCAGTTAAAGGGACTGGTTGGCCTTTGGGGACCTTCACGCCAACTAATCCTCGAGGCTGAGAGTGGGCATGTACCCTGGGCAAGACATCTCCGCTATGAACAAATTCTGGCCCAGCCATCCAGAAGAGCAGCCTTCCCTCTGCTATCCAGCAAAGTGGGAATGTACCCTGGGCAAGGCATCCGCTATGAACAAATTCTGGCCCAGCCATCCAGTCAGAAGTGACAGACTGGGCATACACCCTCTTCCCCCGACTCCCATATAAATGGCCCCAAATTCAAACCGAAACATCAGCCTCTATTTCAAGTTGGGGAAATTTGGATGTGGGTCACAGCTACCCAGAAAAAACCCCAAGGGACTTAATCGTGCGTTACTGGGTCTTTAAATGTGTTACTGGGGGTTGTATTTATCCCTTTTACTTTTCTTTGATTGTGTGTAAGGTTTGATGCTCGAAGGGGGCGTAATGAATTGTTTATTTCAGTGCAATAATGCATCCCTTGCAAGCAGCGAAATGAAAAGAACGAACTTGGTGTTTCCAGAAGCTAATTCTTTGCTTGTCTTGTTGCAGTTTTATCAGGGACAGAACATTTTTGTTCACGTTTTGGCGTCGAATAAATTATGAAGCGATCGATTACTGAAAGCCAAGGCAATATTTTGTTAAGTTATGCTTTAATTACTTTGGTCAATTTATAATGAATCATATTGAATATTGTAGGACATTTGATATACTGCTTCTTGTAAGATTATTTTCAGATTTGACCGTTTAATGGGTTTTTTGTTAGATAACCAACTTTTCATTTGCTTGCTGTATGCATGCAACCGACTGCGTGTATGGAACAAATTGACCTTGTTTGCATGTTCAATACATTTAATTTATTGTTTTTAAAAAGTGACAATGTGGATAAAGTATTGGGTATATGATATACGTAATGCTTGCATCTTTTCCCTTCGGGAAAGAGTTGAATATTTGCTAAGTTACACAAGTTGTGTATTGTATGGCTTTTCTTTTATAAAGTTTATTTATCCTTTTTGTGATAACTAGATTGGTCCGATTTGTTTTGATGCGTTAAAACAAATGAGTAATTCTTAAATGGACGCAAATGTCGCCGTATTGGAAAAAGAAAAACATGGCTGAATCCTTTTTTACATTCTATTTTTCTCTCACCGATTTCCACCATTTATCTTCAAACTTTCTTTGAATCTGCCCATCTTATTTCTGACTATGACTTATGTCTTCCAGGTCATAATTATTAATTACAAAAAAAGTAATGGTCATAAAGTTGCATCTTTAATGGCAACTGACGATTGCTTTCAAATTTTAATATAACCATTCAATAATTAGTAAACAATAATAAATTTGTGTGATGCAAGTCTGCATGTATTTACATATTTGCATGATGTATGAGTGCACGCACGTGTGTATAGTTCTGTTTATGAATACTTATGGTACATTTAAGTTAAACATGTATTTTTCTGAATAAAGAAAAGGCTAATTCTGCACGGGTTTCATGTATGTGAAATAATCTGTAAAGAGAACGATCCATTTTGTGTGTCTGTGCGAGAAAGAAGCCGCTGTAACACAGTGGTTTGTATTGCGGATTAGTGGCTGGGAGGTCTTGGGTTCGAATCCCATCAGAGGCAAGGGTTTTTTTCAGAACGAGGGAGTGGCTATGGGCTCAATGGTTAGACTGAAAACACATTGAGTGTTGCTCTAATTTTGTGACCAACATTGCAGGTGTCCGTTGTCTGGTTAACACTGGGATATTTTGAAAGGAAGCGTAAAGTACAGCTCGGTCATGTAGTATCAGACCAATAAGGAACTCCATATCATCATCATAGATCTGCCTCATTTCCATCAATCAAAAACAAAAGAGTCCAAAATTCTGTGGCCTTGCATACCCTGCTCTCGCGGTCACCTCAGTTCCGATTTCAATCCAGTCTATGCCTTGGTGCATTCGGGTCAAAGTCATGGGTTTCAGTGTGTTCTGGGGAGCTGTCAGTGGACGGACGTGGTGGCGCCCTCGGAGGAGGACCTCACTCACGCTGGCTCCGCGACTAAGAGAATAGTGTCGTCAGTAGGTGGTGTCCTGCGTATGTTAGCTCAGAACAGGCTCCACTGAACTCCACCGAAATGACTCAGCAGCAGTGCAGTGTCTCCTCGGTTGGTTGCCTCCTGATGGCCTAACAAAAATTCGCTCCCCTTGGATTGTTGGTTTCGGATTCTGCGACTTAAACAAGCCAGGGTGTGGCTGCGAGTTGGGACTCGGAATAAGCGGCCTGGGAGCAAAGCCACTGTACGGCCCAGGAGGGAGAGAGAGAGACTCGCATTCTCTCCTTTCTTACCCCACACGTTCGTGTTTTTATTTTATTGCCCTCATTTCTTTTTTGGTCATTTTCTTTTCCTTTTTCTTTGTGAAATAGGGCCTCCATTCTTCTGTTGTTTTCTTCCATTTCTCTTTTTCATCCTCAATGTAGCTGCAGGGGTGCATGTGGGTATGCCTGAAGCCTGAATTCAGGCAATTTGATGCCGCTTCAGGCAGCTGTGTGCCTGAAGAAAGGGCTCTTTAACACGATATTCTTTTGTACATTGGGTTTCGGCAAGAAAGTTCAAGCAGTTTTGGTCACTGCATGCACCCGTGTAGCTGTCAGTACATTTCGATGTAAGTAAACAACAACAAAGACAACCACTTATACAAGAAATGGATTCACCAAACCAATCAACTACAAAAAGGACTCGTATGCTTGCGTGTTGGCTAACATTTTGAAAGTTCGTAATGAAATAAAGGAAAATCAAACATCAGCTTACAGTTGTCACAGCCGAGTCACGACATGCCATTGCCTAATGCTTGGACATTCTCAATGTTAAAACTACAGGGCCTGCATTTGAACAGCTACGTCCCCGCGGGGATACCAGGGGTACAAATAGTCCACCCACATTCTAGTTCTGTATTTGTAATTACCTCTAATCTGTAACTCTCTGACTTTTCCCGTTGTTTACTGTCATATACTTTCTGACTGGTCCATTCACCTGCCATATTTTTTCTCAAGAAATTCTTAAAGATTTTCTCCAGCCGAAGACGGACACGCTGGGCCTGACTATTCCTTAGGCGCATAACGGCAGCATACGCATCTGCGCTCTTTTGACTGGAAACGTTTGAAGCGATCGACGATGAAGAATAATAAAGAACATTTACTAGGCACACAGAAAAAAAAAATCAATTTTAAACACAAGTTAAATAACAACAATTTCAACGAACTAGGAAAGCGCACAAAGCATCAAAATTCAATTCTTGCCCCCCAAGAACACCATCGAAAAGAAAAAGATAATTAGATTTTGACAATGCTGCTGTCAAATGTTGCTGCTGGTTTCATCCTTAATGTTGCTGCTGGTTTCATCCTTAATGTTGCTGCTGGTTTCATCCTTAATGTTGCTGCTGGTTTCATCCTTAATGTTGCTGCTGGTTTCATCCTTAATGTTGCTGCTGTCAAATGTTGCTGCTGGTTTCATCCTTAATGTTGCTGCTGGTTTCATCCTTAATGTTGCTGCTGGTGGTTTCATCCTTAATGTTGCTGCTGGTGGTTTCATCCTTAATGTTGCTGCTGGTTCCATCCTTAATGTTGCTGCTGTCAAATGTTGCTGCTGGTTTCATCCTTAATGTTGCTGCTGGTTTCATCCTTAATGTTGCTGCTGTCAAATGTTGCTGCTGGTTTCATCCTTAATGTTGCTGCTGTCAAATGTTGCTGCTGGTTTCATCCTTAATGTTGCTGCTGGTTTCATCCTTAATGTTGCTGCTGTCAAATGTTGCTGCTGGTTTCATCCTTAATGTTGCTGCTGGTTTCATCCTTAATGTTGCTGCTGGTGGTTTCATCCTTAATGTTGCTGCTGGTGGTTTCATCCTTAATGTTGCTGCTGGTTCCATCCTTAATGTTGCTGCTGGTCATCCTTAATGTTGCTGCTGGTTTCATCCTTAATGTTGCTGCTGGTTTCATCCTTAATGTTGCTGCTGGTTTCATCCTTAATGTTGCTGCTGGTTTCATCCTTCATGTTGCTGCTGGTTTCATCCTTCATGTTGCTGCTGGTTTCATCCGTAATGTTGCTGCTGCTGGTTTCATCCTTAATGTTACTGCTGTCAATGGTTGCTGCTGGTTTCATCCTTAATGTTGCTGCTGGTTTCATCCTTAATGTTGCTGCTGGTTTCATCCTTAATGTTGCTGCTGGTGGTTTCATCCTTAATGTTGCTGCTGGTTTCATCCTTAATGTTGCTGCTGGTTTCATCCTTAATGTTGCTGCTGGTTTCATCCTTAATGTTGCTGCTGGTGGTTTCATCCTTAATGTTGCTGCTGGTGGTTTCATCCTTAATGTTGCTGCTGGTTTCATCCTTAATGTTGCTACTGGTTTCTTCCTTAATGTTGCTGCTGGTTTCATCCTTAATGTTGCTGCTGGTGGTTTCTTCGTGACTGTTACTGCAGGTTTCTTTGTCCACATTGCTGCTACTGTCACACTAGTTGCTGCAGGTTTCTTTGTCCACATTGCTGCTACTGTCACACTAGTTGCTGCAGGTTTCTTTGTCCACATTGCTGCTACTGTCACACTAGTTGCTGCAGGTTTCTTTGTCCACATTGCTGCTACTGTCACACTAGTTGCTGCAGGTTTCTTTGTTCACATTGCTGCTACTGTCACACTAGTTGCTGCAGGTTTCTTTGTCCACATTGCTGCTACTGTCACACTAGTTGCTGCAGGTTTCTTTGTTCACATTGCTGCTACTGTCACACTAGTTGCTGCAGGTTTCTTTGTCCACATTGCTGCTACTGTCACACTAGTTGCTGCAGGTTTCTTTGTCCACATTGATGCTACTGTCACACTAGTTGCTGCAGGTTTCTTTGTCCACATTGCTGCTACTGTCACACTAGTTGCTGCAGGTTTCTTTGTCCACATTGCTGCTACTGTCACACTAGTTGCTGCAGGTTTCTTTGTTCACATTGCTGCTACTGTCACACTAGTTGCTGCAGGTTTCTTTGTCCACATTGCTGCTACTGTCACACTAGTTGCTGCAGGTTTCTTTGTCCACATTGCTGCTACTGTCACACTAGTTGCTGCAGGTTTCTTTGTCCACATTGCTGCTACTGTCACACTAGTTGCTGCAGGTTTCTTTGTCCACATTGCTGCTACTGTCACACTAGTTGCTGCAGGTTTCTTTGTCCACATTGCTGCTACTGTCACACTAGTTGCTGCAGGTTTCTTTGTTCACATTGCTGCTACTGTCACACTAGTTGCTGCAGGTTTCTTTGTCCACATTGATGCTACTGTCACACTAGTTGCTGCAGGTTTCTTTGTCCACATTGCTGCTACTGTCACACTAGTTGCTGCAGGTTTCTTTGTCCACATTGCTGCTACTGTCACACTAGTTGCTGCAGGTTTCTTTGTCCACATTGCTGCTACTGTCACACTAGTTGCTGCAGGTTTCTTTGTCCACATTGCTGCTACTGTCACACTAGTTGCTGCAGGTTTCTTTGTCCACATTGATGCTACTGTCACACTAGTTGCTGCAGGTTTCTTTGTCCACATTGCTGCTACTGTCACACTAGTTGCTGCAGGTTTCTTTGTCCACATTGATGCTACTGTCACACTAGTTGCTGCAGGTTTCTTTGTCCACATTGCTGCTACTGTCACACTAGTTGCTGCAGGTTTCTTTGTCCACATTGATGCTACTGTCACACTAGTTGCTGCAGGTTTCTTTGTCCACATTGCTGCTACTGTCACACTAGTTGCTGCAGGTTTCTTTGTCCACATTGCTGCTACTGTCACACTAGTTGCTGCAGGTTTCTTTGTTCACATAGCTGCTACTGTCACACTAGTTGCTGCAGGTTTCTTTGTTCACATTGCTGCTACTGTCACACTAGTTGCTGCAGGTTTCTTTGTTCACATTGCTGCTACTGTCACACTAGTTGCTGCAGGTTTCTTTGTCCACATTGCTGCTACTGTCACACTAGTTGCTGCAGGTTTCTTTGTCCACATTGATGCTACTGTCACACTAGTTGCTGCAGGTTTCTTTGTCCACATTGCTGCTACTGTCACACTAGTTGCTGCAGGTTTCTTTGTCCACATTGCTGCTACTGTCACACTAGTTGCTGCAGGTTTCTTTGTCCACATTGCTGCTACTGTCACACTAGTTGCTGCAGGTTTCTTTGTCCACATTGCTGCTACTGTCACACTAGTTGCTGCAGGTTTCTTTGTCCACATTGATGCTACTGTCACACTAGTTGCTGCAGGTTTCTTTGTTCACATAGCTGCTACTGTCACACTAGTTGCTGCAGGTTTCTTTGTCCACATTGCTGCTACTGTCACACTAGTTGCTGCAGGTTTCTTTGTCCACATTGCTGCTACTGTCACACTAGTTGCTGCAGGTTTCTTTGTCCACATTGCTGCTACTGTCACACTAGTTGCTGCAGGTTTCTTTGTCCACATTGCTGCTACTGTCACACTAGTTGCTGCAGGTTTCTTTGTCCACATTGCTGCTACTGTCACACTAGTTGCTGCAGGTTTCTTTGTCCACATTGCTGCTACTGTCACACTAGTTGCTGCAGGTTTCTTTGTCCACATTGATGCTACTGTCACACTAGTTGCTGCAGGTTTCTTTGTTCACATAGCTGCTACTGTCACACTAGTTGCTGCAGGTTTCTTTGTTCACATTGCTGCTACTGTCACACTAGTTGCTGCAGGTTTCTTCAGCGACGTTGCTGCTGTCTTTTCTCCCTTGGACTGCAGAGTTGCACGTGACCCCTGTGGGATGATCTGCCGCTTGTTCTGGTGGGACTCGTCTCTCGGCTGTTGGCCTTGTTGCCTGAAAAACAGTGTTCACACATTTGTTTTCGTTCTTTGTCAAAACCAAGACAACAAACTGATTTGAAGCATGCGCATGTTTAGCTGAGCGTCATTTTAATAAGCCCCACCCCCCCCCCCACCCCACCCCCCGAAGACGGGAGTGTGGCCGCCCACGTGGCGGGGTAATAAAAAAAACGGTCACTCACGTAATGTTCTCATCCCTAGCTGATGCATTTGTACCATAGTGTTCAACTGCTTTGGCTGTTGGGATGATCCCTGGAGTCTTTTAGCCAAGGTACGTCAACAACATCTACATTTCAATTAGGAAATGACACTTGATTTATTTGGTATGATTTCAGAATCTTTGCAGTGAGTACATTTACCTTTTTTTCTATGGATCTCGATAATTGGACTGTTGATGTTGATGTTGTACCCTGGATGTACTCCAGGGATCATCCCAACAGGCGAAGCACTTAACACTAAGGCACAAATGTATCAGCTAAGGATGAGAACATTACGCGTGTGACCGTTTTTGATTATCCCGCCATGTGGGCAGCCACACTCCGACTTCAGGGGACCACCCTTATAATTCTTTCACAAATCACTTTCAAGACTAAGGCCGCACTTGGTAAAAAACATAGAAGAGTGACGTAGAGCTATAACGCTACACCACAGGGTAGAAACGCATGCACACAGTATTGCGACAACATGGGTGCAACTGGAGAAACCCCCAACAGGCAAGGCAGGGTACAGTTGGGGGGTCAGGGGCAACGCCTCCCTCAAGCTGAAGGAAAAGCAAAATCATACTCAATTTGAAGCCTATTCCAGGCTTGTAAAGTGAGAATTTAACACTTTTTTCCCCTTGAACTTTGAATCCATTTTTTTGGTGGTCAAAATTTTGAAAAACAGGCGCCGCCGAGGGAAGATTGCATCCATGCGACCACCCTACAGACCGGCAAAAACCGTCCGTAACTGCGAGATAGCGCTATACTGAAGACTTTTAGTTATAAATAAGAAGAGAAGAGACTGAGTGAAACTGTCCGGGTTACTGGGGTGTCCGCTATAGCGAGGTGCCCGTTAGACGTGGTCCACTGTATCTACTGCGTTCAGATGACCTTTCCACATCATGCCCTTACCTGCCAAAGGTGTTTGCAGTCCACCCAGAGAAGGTCTTATCCAAGGAATGGTCCTCGCTCTGCACGTATGGCTGGACACCGGGACACCTCCCGCCTTAGCTCCAGGTGAAGTCAGCCACCCCAGACGGAACCAGGGTCACCACGGCAAGAGGGGTCTCATGCAGAGCTAAGGGCGATTCCACACATCTTCAGTTTTCCCCAACGTGAAGGAAAGGCGATCTCAAGAGCATCCAAATCTTCCCAATGTGCCAGGGAGCTTCGACGTCTTCTCAGAAGATAGAGGTGACGTCACAGATCTTCAAAGGAGTAGAGGCGATGTCAGAGATCTTCAAAGGAGTAGAGGCGATGTCACAGATCTTCAAAGGAGTAGAGGCGATGTCAGAGATCTTCAAAGGAGTAGAGGCGATGTCACAGATCTTCAAAGGAGTATAGGCGATGTCACAGATCTTCAAAGGAGTAGAGGCGATGTCACAGATCTTCAAAGGAGTAGAGGCGATGTCACAGATCTTCAAAGGAGTAGAGGCGATGTCAGAGAGCTTCAAAGGAGTAGAGGCGATGTCACAGATCTTCAAAGGAGTAGAGGCGATGTCACAGATCTTCAAAGGAGTAGAGGCGATGTCACAGATCTTCAAAGGAGTAGAGGCGATGTCACAGATCTTCAAAGGAGTAGAGGCGATGTCACAGATCTTCAAAGGAGTAGAGGCGATGTCACAGAGCTTCAAAGGAGTAGAGGCGATGTCACAGATCTTCAAAGGAGTAGAGGCGATGTCACATATCTTCAAAGGAGTAGAGGCGATGTCACAGATCTTCAAAGGAGTAGAGGCGATGTCACATATCTTCAAAGGAGTAGAGGCGATGTCAGAGATCTTCAAAGGAGTAGGGGTGATGTCACAGATCTTCAAAGGAGTAGAGGCGATGTCAGAGATCTTCAAAGGAGTAGAGGCGATGTCAGAGATCTTCAAAGGAGTAGAGGCGATGTCACATATCTTCAAAGGAGTAGAGGCGATGTCAGAGAGCTTCAAAGGAGTAGAGGCGATGTCACAGATCTTCAAAGGAGTAGAGGCGATGTCACAGATCTTCAAAGGAGTAGAGGCGATGTCACAGATCTTCAAAGGAGTAGAGGCGATGTCAGAGATCTTCAAAGGAGTAGGGGTGATGTCACAGATCTTCAAAGGAGTAGGGGTGATGTCACAGATCTTCAAAGGAGGTAGGGGCGAAGTGAGCAAGCCTCAGCAAAGCCTGCAGTGTCCTTTTGTAGCACCCCCGGTGGCCAGTGGAGTGTTTGCCTTCCTGATTACGTATTATGCAGCTGTCATATCCTGAAACAATGGAAAAAGATGTACAATGCTTATTGAGGATTCACAGCAATATTCTGTACAGATAATATAAAAAGAATGTAATTTTTTTGTAGGAATAACAATAAGTATAATGAACTGAATCAAACAGAAACATAAGAAGAAAAAGAATATGCATCTAATCATGTATAAAAACGGCGGTGGGGGTGGGGAGGGAGAGTACTAAATTAGAAATTTTTGTATAGGGATAAAAAATAATTTTCATTTATCATTATGTAGGCTATATGTACACAAAGATAATATATTTGTCATAATTGCTTGCAACGCAACACAAGCGGGGAAAGAAGTGGTCACACACTTAACTCACTCACGGACAAAAATGTGCACACGCCCCACACACGTGCCAGCAACTACAGACAGTAATAAATAGTTCAGGGTCGATGTATCAATTCCTTGCATGACAATCATTTTGCCCGGCAATTTGGGTGCTTCTTTAAAGGTGGACTCGGACGGATGAGTTTTTGCAAGAAACACGTCGAGATCACCAGAAAGACAGCCTTTTCAAGGATCGGAACACTCACTTTGCTCTGGTTTCTTAGAAATCAAACCGTCAAAACGGCGATTCTTCCTGGGCGGAGATGCCGGAGAGAGTAGCCATTTTGGATGGGGTGGGTGGAGGTCACTCATTGTGGTTGAAGCGTTGTTGTTTTTTGGTAGTGCAGTAAAAAAAAAAAAAGAGGAGCTATTTCCTTTGTTGTGAGCGAAACTCCTTTAGATAAACTGCATACAATAAAATAAAAAAAAGGCTTGTATTGCGAAAAGTTCGTGCAAACAATTTGGTCTAAACACAAGCGGCCATTCAAAAAGAGACGGCAAACGCCTTCTCTTTGGGAGAAAGAATTCGACTTCCAGCACCTCCGCCAAAGAGGAATCGCCTTTTTGACGGCTTGATTTTCTGGGAAACAAGAACAAAGTGAGTGTTGCGATCTCTGTAAAGGGTGTTTTCCTGCTGATCTGGACGTGTTTCTTGCAAAAACTCATTCGTCAGGGTGCCCCTTTAAGCAACCATAGGTGCGCTTTCTGTGCGCACACATGCACACGCACACAAATTATCTCTCTCTCTCTCTCACACACACACACGCACGCACGCACGCACGCACGCACGCGCGCACGCACGCACGCACGCACACACACACACACACACACACACACACACACACACACACACACACACACACACACACACACACAGGTGTAGAGTGGCACAGAGGTAACGCGTTCGCCTCGTGCACGATAAACCCGAGTTTGAACCTGGGTACAGGGGATTTTTCCTCTCAATCTGCACTAGGCCTTACGGTCTGAACGTGGAGTCTTTCGGACGAGACGATAAACCGAGGTCCCGTGTGCCCATGCACTTAGCCCACCGGCAACGAAAAAGTTGTCATTTGGTCAAAATGTATCCCTCCCCCTTTCCTTCCTCAACAATCACACAAAATTCGCATGCAAATAACAAAAAAGGGTGGCGCGCCTCTGGCTTCGACGCGCTCTCCAGTTGGGAGCAACCCGAATTTCACAGAAACGCCTCTGTTACTATAAAGTACCAAATACCAAATGCACGCACGCACGCACGCACACACCCTCTACTCAATTACCTGCCTTCAAACTTCGAAACGTAGTTTACCGATGTAACACCGTGACACGTGTCGACGTAACGTGCTCACGTGACTCGCCCCCTAGTGGTGTTGACTGCAGTCCACGGACATCCTCCGCCCCCTCCCCCCAGTGACCTCTTCAGTGGTGAAGTTTCTTCACGTCTTACCGGTTTGCCTCAACGACAAGCCCTACTTAGTCACCAGTTGTTCTTTCAAGTACATTCCAATACTTTCTCTGAGCCGTGTCTACCGAATGGTAATTAAAAGAAACACGCAAAGGTGCTGATGGGACCAAGAGACGCACTGGTCCTACCTGCTCGACCAACACGAGAGCAGCCTTAAAGATCCACCAGATCACGTGTCAAAATCACGGGTTTCACGTATTTTCCCTCATAACTGGACATAAATCTTGCTTTGACCAAGTCTGACTCCCATATAAATGGTCCCAAATTCAAACCGCCACATCAGTTTAAAGAGCAGCCTCAATTTGAATATGGGGAAATTCGTATGTGGGTCACAGCAACCCAGAAAAAAGGGACTTAATCGTGGTGGGTCAGTGGGTCTTTAAACAAACAAACGTACAATATTGCTTAATTCCAGCGAGTGATGTTTGTTATTCCTTAATTAGGCCTACTACACCCACATTGTCTTAGTAACCGTGCTGCTAACCTCTGGAACTCACTGCCACCTAACTTTAAAAGAGCACAATCTACTAACCAATTCAAAAATCTCCTGGATAGTAACATCTTCTTCTTCTTCTGTTGTGGTGGCCAGCTTCTTTTCATAGAAGTAAATGCACACACTTTAGTCACAAGATTTTTGATTTTGACGATTGATTTGAAATCGAATTTTTTACTGCATGCAATAAGCAAACATGTAAAAATGAATTTCAAATGGATGGGACTTTTTATAAGCCGCGAGGCTTGAATGCTGCAGTCTGTCCCTACCTACCTACTATCGCCCGTACCAATGTCCACCGAGTGTTAAACTAAGCTACACCTCCCTGGAAAGGAGCGGCATTTTCATGATGGATCGAGGTCTCAATCCAAAACCTGACAAACGTTTTTTCTGCATCATTTTGTTTTCTATTTTATTTATCTCTCTCTCTTTTTTTTCACTGTCCATGTTTCCGTTATATTGACAACTGAAGAATAAACGAGTATATTAGGTGCGCGTGTTGTCAGTTACAGGCGAGAGGAATACTGATATCTTACGCTTTATTGCATTATGCAAAAAAGTGTGTGCGTCAAAAAAATAATTGTGCGTGTGGGCGTGTCAGGAGGATGTATTGGCATGTGTGCGTGTAAATGCGTATAATTATAATTGAACATATTTATGAAATAAAGCTGTTGTAAAAAGCACCCACTAGTGGGAAAATGATCTGTCGGAACGAACAGGCTGTGGATCATAAACTTTTATAACTAGATAATCATAATAATAATAATAATAATAATAGTAATAGCAACATTGGGAGGGAGAACATTGATTAAACATAACAGCTTTAGGACAACAGAGACGCGGGAACAGTTTGCTGATAACCGATTTGGAGGGACATTAAGTTGTTCTTCTTCCATTTAGATTCTAGTTGCCAAAGTCAGTATTGACCATTATTGCAACTGAAAAGGGCCAAGAAGTCGAAGGAGATGAATTTCTAAAATAAAAGATGGGAGAGAGAGAGAGAGAGAGAGAGAGAGAGAGAGAGAGAGAGAGAGAGAGAGAGAGAGAGAGAGAGAGAGAAGTGGGGGTGGGGGGTAGACAGCCAGACAACCGGCCAGACAAGGACCGTTCAGCGGAACCCAGCATGATGCCGGCCCAACCACTGCCTACCCCTGGGTCTGATGTGTGCTTAGTGCTCTGTCAGCAGCCTTCGGAAGAAAGCTTTGGCAGAATGGGCTTGGACGGTCTCTGGGTGGAGGGTGTTCCATTCTCTGATGGTGCGGGGGAAGAAGGATGCACTGCACTGCTGGGTGCGGCAGGTTTGGGACAAACCAGATGTATGAACATAGTGTGGGAACATACAGCTGAGGGAACAGAGTTGGGAGATTATCATATGATCAACATGAGTTTGGGGACAGCAGAGATGTAGAAGCACAGTTCGGGGATAACAGATTTCTGGGAACACGAAGTTTGGGGACAAGACGTTATGAACATAGAATTGGGAGCATACAGCTGAGGGAACAGTCTTAGGACACAACAGATGTTCAAACAGAGTTTGGTGACAATAGAGTTAAAGAAACAGAGTTTGGGGGACAACCGAGATGACTGTTGAAACAGAGTTTGGTGACAATAGAGTTAAGGAAGAGTTTTGGGGACACTGGAGATATTGAAACAGAGTTTGGTGACAATAGAGTTAAGGAAACAGTTTTGGGGACAACTGAGATGTTGAAACAGTTTAGTGACAGCAGAGCTAAGGAAGAGTTATGGGGACATTGGAGATATTGAAACAGAGTTTGGTGACAATAGAGTTAAGGAAACAGTTTTGGGGACAACCGAGATGTTGAAACAGAGTTTGGTGACAATAGAGTTAAGGAAGAGTTTTGGGGACACTGGAGATGTTGAAACAGAGTTTGGTGACAATAGAGTTAAGGAAACCAAGTTTTGGGGACAACCGAGATGTTGAAACAGAGTTTGATGACAGCAGAGTTTGATGACAGCAGAGTTAAGGAAACAGAGTTTTGGGGACAACCGAGATGTTGAAACAGTTTGGTGACAATAGAGTTAAGGAAACCAAGTTTTGGGGACAACCGAGATGTTGAAACAGAGTTTGATGACAGCAGAGTTTGCTGACAGCAGAGTTAAGGAAACAGAGTTTTGGGGACAACCGAGATGTTGAAACAGAGTTTGATAACAGCAGAGTTAAGGAAACAGAGTTTTGGGGACAACCGAGATGTTGAAACAGTTTGGTGACAATAGAGTTAAGGAAACAGAGTTTGGGGGATAACCGAGATGTTGAAACAGTTTGGTGACAATAGAGTTAAGGAAACAGAGTTTGGGGGATAACCGAGATGTTGAAACAGTTTGGTGACAATAGAGTTAAGGAAACAGTTTTGGGGACAGCGGAGATGCGGAAACGGAGCGGCGGTGGGTCCAGTGGGGTGGGGGGTAGACAGCCAGACAACCGGCCAGACAAGGACCGTTCAGCGGTACCCAGCATGATGCCGGCCCAACCACTGCCTACCCCTGGGTCTGATGTGTGTTTAGTGCTCTGTCAGCAGCCTTCGGAAGAAAGCTTTGGCAGAATGGGCTTGGACGGTCTCTGGGTGGAGGGTGTTCCATTCTCTGATGGTGCGGGGGAAGAAGGATGCACTGCACTGCTGGGTGCGGCAGGTTTGGGACAAACCAGATGTATGAACATAGTGTGGGGACATACAGCTGAGGGAACAGAGTTGGGAGAATATCATATGTATCAACATGAGTTTGGGGACAGCAGAGATGTAGAAGCACAGTTCGGGGATAACAGATTTCTGGGAACACGAAGTTTGGGAGCATACAGCTGAGGGAACAGTCTTAGGACACAAAAGATGTTGAAATAGTGTTTGATGATAACAGAGTTAAGGAAACCGTATTGGCGACTGCTGAAACAGAGTTTGATGACAACAGAGTTAAAGAAACAGAGTTTGGGGGACAATCGAGATGACTGTTGAAACAGAGTTTGGTGACAATAGAGTTAAGGAAGAGTTTTGGGGACACTGGAGATATTGAAACAGAGTTTTGGGGACAACTGAGATGTTGAAACAGTTTAGTGACAGCAGAGCTAAGGAAGAGTTATGGGGACATTGGAGATATTGAAACAGAGTTTGTGACAATAGAGTTAAGGAAACAGTTTTGGGGACAACCGAGATGTTGAAACAGAGTTTGGTGACAAGAGTTAAGGAAGAGTGTTGGGGACACTGGAGATGTTGAAACAGAGTTTGGTGACAATAGAGTTAAGGAAACCAAGTTTTGGGGACAACCGAGATGTTGAAACAGAGTTTGATGACAGCAGAGTTTGATGACAGCAGAGTTAAGGAAACAGAGTTTTGGGGATAACCGAGATGTTGAAACAGTTTGGTGACAATAGAGTTAAGGAAACCAAGTTTTGGGGACAACCGAGATGTTGAAACAGAGTTTGATGACAGCAGAGTTTGATGACAGCAGAGTTAAGGAAACAGAGTTTTGGGGACAACCGAGATGTTGAAACAGAGATTGGTGACAATAGAGTTAAGGAAGAGTTTTGGGGACAACCGAGATGTTGAAACAGAGTTGGGGACAATAGAGTTAAGGAAACAGTTTTGGGGACAGCGGAGATGTGGAAACGGAGGGGCGGTGTGTCCAGTGGGGTGGGGGCTAGACAGCCAGACAACCGGCCAGACAAGGACCGTTCAGCGGTACCCAGCGTGATGCCGGCCCAACCACTGCCTACCCCTGGGTCTGATGTGTGCTTAGTGTTCTGTCAGCAGCCTTCGGAAGAAAGCTTTGGCAGAATGGGCTTGGGCGGTCTCTGGGTGGAGGGTGTTCCATTCTCTGATGGTGCGGGGGAAGAAGGATGCACTGCACTGCTGGGTGCGGCAGGTTTGGGACAAACCAGATGTATGAACATAGTGTGGGAACATACAGCTGAGGGAACAGAGTTGGGAGATTATCATATGATCAACATGAGTTTGGGGACAGCAGAGATGTAGAAGCACAGTTCGGGGATAACAGATTTCTGGGAACACGAAGTTTGGGGACAAGACGTTATGAACATAGAATTGGGAGCATACAGCTGAGGGAACAGTCTTAGGACACAAAAGATGTTTAAACAGTGTTTGATGATAACAGAGTTAAGGAAACCGTTTTGGTGACTGTTGAAACAGAGTTTGATGACAACAGAGTTAAAGAAACAGAGTTTTGGGGACAACCGAGATGACTGTTGAAACAGAGTTTGGTGACAATAGAGTTAAGGAAGAGTTTTGGGGACACTGGAGATGTTGAAACAGAGTTTGGTGACAATAGAGTTAAGGAAGAGTTTTGGGGACACTGGAGATATTGAAACAGAGTTTGGTGACAATAGAGTTAAGGAAGAGTTTTGGGGACACTGGAGATGTTGAAACAGAGTTTGGGGACAATAGAGTTAAGGAAACAGAGTTCTGGAGACAATAGTGTTAAGGAAACAGAGTTTTGGGGACAACCGAGATGTTGAAACAGAGTTTGATGACAGGAGAGTTAAGGAAACAGAGTTTTGGGGATAACCGAGATGTTGAAACAGTTTGGTGACAATAGAGTTAATGAAACAGTTTTGGGGACAACCGGGATGTTGAAACAGTTTGGTGACAATAGAGTTAAGGAAACAGTTTTGGGGACAGCGGAGATGCGGAAACAGAGGGGCGGTGGATCCAGTGGGGTGGGGGGTAGACAGCCAGACAACCGGCCAGACAAGGACCGTTCAGCGGTACCCAGCGTGATGCCGGCCCAACCACTGCCTACCCCTGGGTCTGATGTGTGCTTAGTGTTCTGTCAGCAGCGTTCGGAAGAAAGCTTTGGCAGAATGGGCTTGGGCGGTCTCTGGGTGGAGGGTGTTCCATTCTCTGATGGTGCGGGGGAAGAAGGATGCACTGCGCTGCTGGGTGCGGCAGGTTTGGGACAAACCAGATGTATGAACATAGTGTGGGGACATACAGCTGAGGGAACAGAGTTGGGAGAATATCATATGTATCAACATGAGTTTGGGGACAGCAGAGATGTAGAAGCACAGTTCGGGGATAACAGATTTCTGGGAACACGAAGTTTGGGGACAAGACGTTATGAACATAGAATTGGGAGCATACAGCTGAGGGAACAGTCTTAGGACACAAAAGATGTTGAAACAGTGTTTGATGATAACAGAGCTAAGGAAACCGTTTTGGTGAATGCTGAAACAGAGTTTGATGACAACAGAGTTAAAGAAACAGAGTTTTGGGGACAACCGAGATGACTGTTGAAACAGAGTTTGGTGACAATAGAGTTAAGGAAGAGTTTTGGGGACACTGGAGATGTTGAAACAGAGTTTGGTGACAATAGAGTTAAGGAAGAGTTTTGGGGACACTGGAGATATTGAAACAGAGTTTGGTGACAATAGAGTTAAAAATTAAGGAAGAGTTTGGGGACACTGGAGAGGTTGAAACAGAGTTTGGTGACAATTGAGTTAAGGAAGAGGTTTGGGGACATTGGAGATATTGAAACAGAGTTTGGTGACAATAGAGTTAAGGAAACCGTTTTGGGGACAACCGAGATGTTGAAACAGAGTTTGGTGACAATAGAGTTAAGGAAACCAAGTTTTGGGGACAACCGAGATGTTGAAACAGAGTTTGATGACAGCAGAGTTTGATGACAGCAGAGTTAAGGAAACAGAGTTTTGGGGATAACCGAGATGTTGAAACAGTTTGGTGACAATAGAGTTAAGGAAACAGTTTTGGGGATAACCGAGATGTTGAAACAGTTTGGTGACAATAGAGTTAAGGAAACAGTTTTGGGGACAGCAGAGATGTGGAAACGGAGGGGCGGTGTGTCCAGTAAGGTGGGGGGTAGACAGCCAGACAACGGGCCAGACAAGGACCGTTCAGCGGTACCCAGCATGATGCCGGCCCAACCACTGCCTACCCCTGGGTCTGATGTGTGCTTTAGTGCTCTGTCAGCAGCCTTCGGAAGAAAGCTTTGGCAGAATGGGCTTGGGCGGTCTCTGGGTGGAGGGTGTTCCATTCTCTGATGGTGCGGGGGAAGAAGGATGCACTGCACTGCTGGGTACGGCAGGTTTGGGACAAACCAGATGTATGAACATAGTGTGGGGACATACAGCTGAGGGAACAGAGTTGGGAGAATATCATATGTATCAACATGAGTTTGGGGACAGCAGAGATGTAGAAGCACAGTTCGGGGATAACAGATTTCTGGGAACACGAAGTTTGGGGACAAGACGTTATGAACATAGAATTGGGAGCATACAGCTGAGGGAACAGTCTTAGGACACAACAGATGTTGAAACAGAGTTTGATGATAACAGAGTTAAGGAAACAGTTTTGGTGACTGCTGAAACAGAGTTTGATGACAACAGAGTTAAAGAAACAGAGTTTGGGGGGCAACCGAGATGACTGTTGAAACAGAGTTTGGTGACAATAGAGTTAAAGAAACAGAGTTTGGGGGACAACCGAGATGACTGTTGAAACAGAGTTTGGTGACAATATAGTTAAGGAAGAGTTTTGGGGACACTGGAGATATTGAAACAGAGTTTGGTGACAATAGAGTTAAGGAAACAGAGTTTTGGGGACAACCGAGATGTTGAAACAGAGTTTGGTGACAATAGAGTTAAGGAAGAGTTTTGGGGACAACGGAGATGTTGAAACAAAGCTTGGTGACAATAGAGTTAAGGAAGAGTTTTGGGGACAACCGGGATGTTGAAACAGTTTGGTGACAATAGAGTTAATGAAACAGGTTTGGGGACAACCGGGATGTTGAAACAGTTTGGTGACAATAGAGTTAAGGAAGAGTTTTGGGGACAACCGGGATGTTGAAACAGTTTGGTGACAATAGAGTTAAGGAAGAGTTTGGGGGACAACCGAGATGTGGAAACGGAGGGGCGGTGGGTCCAGTGGGGTGGGGGGTAGACAGCCAGACAACGGGCCAGACAAGGACCGTTCAGCAGTACCCAGCATGATGCCGGCCCAACCACTGCCTACCCCTGGGTCTGATGTGTGTTTAGTGCTCTGTCAGCAGCCTTCAGAAGAAAGCTTTGGCAGAATGGGCTTGGACGGTCTCTGGGTGGAGGGTGTTCCATTCTCTGATGGTGCGGGGGAAGAAGGATGCACTGCACTGCTGGGTGCGGCAGGTTTGGGACAAACCAGATGTATGAACATAGTGTGGGGACATACAGCTGAGGGAACAGAGTTGGGAGAATATCATATGTATCAATATGAGTTTGGGGACAGCAGAGATGTAGAAGCACAGTTCGGGGATAACAGATTTCTGGGAACACGAAGTTTGGGGACAAGACGTTATGAACATAGAATTGGGAGCATACAGCTGAGGGAACAGTCTTAGGACACAAAAGATGTTGAAACAGTGTTTGATAACAGAATTAAGGAAACAATTTTGGTAACTGTTGAAACAGAGTTTGATGACAACAGAGTTAAAGAAACAGAGTTTGGGGGACAACCGAGATGACTGTTGAAACAGAGTTTGGTGACAATAGAGTTAAGGAAACAGTTTTGGGGACAACCGAGATGTTGAAACAGAGTTTTGATGACAGCAGAGTTAAGGAAACAGAGTTTTGGGGACAACCGAGATGTTGAAACAGAGTTTGGTGACAATAGAGTTAAGGAAACAGAGTTTTGGGGACACTGGAGATGTTGAAACAGAGTTTGGTGACAATAGAGTTAAGGAAGAGTTTTGGGGACAACCGAGATGTTGAAACAGTTTGGTGACAATAGAGTTAAGGAAGAGTTTTGGGGACAACCGAGATGTTGAAACAGTTTTGGGGACAACCGGGATGTTGAAACAGTTTGGTGACAATAGAGTTAAGGAAGAGTTTTGGGGACAACCGAGATGTTGAAACAGTTTGGTGACAATAGAGTTAAGGAAGAGCTTTGGGGACAACCGGGATGTTGAAACAGTTTGGTGACAATAGAGTTAAGGAAACAGTTTTGGGGACAACCGGGATGTTGAAACAGTTTGGTGACAATAGAGTTAAGGAAGAGTTTTGGGGACAACTGGGATGCTGAAACAGAGTTTGGTGACAATAGAGTTAAGGAAACAGAGTTTGGGGGATAACCGAGATGTTGAAACAGTTTGGTGACAATAGAGTTAAGGAAACAGTTTTGGGGACAGCGGAGATGTGGAAACGGAGGGGCGGTGTATCCAGTGGGGTGGGGGGTAGACAGCCAGACAACGGGCCAGACAAGGACCGTTCAGCGGTACCCAGCATGATGCCGGCCCAACCACTGCCTACCCCTGGGTCTGATGTGTGCTTAGTGCTCTGTCAGCAGCCTTCGGAAGAAAGCTTTGACAGAATGGTCTTGGACGGTCTCTGGGTGGAGGGTGTTCCATTCTCTGATGGTGCGGGGGAAGAAGGATGCACTGCACTGCTGGGTACGGCAGGTTTGGGACAAACCAGATGTATGAACATAGTGTGGGGACATACAGCTGAGGGAACAGAGTTGGGAGAATATCATATGTATCAACATGAGTTTGGGGCCACAGAGATGTAGAAGCACAGTTCGGGGATAACAGATTTCTGGGAACACGAAGTTTGGGGACAAGACGTTATGAACATAGAATTGGGAGCATACAGCTGAGAGAACAGTCCTAGGACACAACAGATGTTGAAACACAGTTAAGGAAACAGAGTATGGGAGACAAAAAAGATGCTGAAACAGAATTTGGTGACAATAGAGTTAAGAGAATAGAGTTTAGGGGATAAACAAGATGTTGAAACAGAGCTTGGTGACAATAGAGTTAAAGAAACAGAATTTTGGAGACAACCGAGATGTTGAAACAGAGTTTGGTGACAACAGAGTTAAGGAAACAGAGGTTGGTGACAATAGTTTTAAAATGAAACAGAGTTTGGACAACGGAGATGTTGAAACAGAGCTTAGCAACAATAGAATTAAGGAAACAGAGTTTGGGGGACAAACGGGATGCATAAATAGTTTGGTGACAATAGAGTTAAGGAAGAGTTTTGGGGACAACGGAGATGTTGAAACAGAGCTTGGTGACAATAGAGTTAAGGAAGAGTTTTGGGGACAACCGATATGCTAAAACAGAGCTTGGCGACAATAGAGTTAAGGAAACAGAGTTCTGGGGACAACCGAGATGTTGAAACAGAGTTTGGTGACAATAGAGTTGAGGAAACAGTCTCAAGGACAACCGAGATGACTGTTGATACAGAGTTTTGGGGACAACGGAGATGTTGAAACAGAGTTTGGTGACAACAGAGTTATCACTATCTGAAATATCCATTCCAACATAACGAAAAACAATCCTCTTTAGAGTTAATTAGCTGGTGTCTCTTTCGAAGTATATCATTCAAGCTTTTAATAAAAGAGCGCGTCTTTTCTGATAAATCAACAAGCATAAGAAAATTCATTGGCTTTTTTTGCTATACCTGTAGAAATTATCTTTTTGGAACCGAACAGTTTATGCTATGATATTTATTCTGGGGCTCCTTGTGAAAACTTCGCTATGATAGCCCATCTTTGATTAATTTGTAGGTGGCTTTTGATTGTTATATTTTGAATAGTGTGTGTGTGTGTGTGTGTGTGTGTGTGTGTGTGTGTGTGTGTGTGTGTGTGTGTGTGTGTGTGTGTGCATGTGCATGCGCGCATGGGTGTTTGTGACTGTGTGTGTGTGTGTACGTATCTGTGTGCGTTCATTTGTACTTGTGTGTGCGTATATGTGCATGTGTGTGTGTGTGCGCGTGCGCGCGCGCGCGCGCGTACGTGTGTAGGTTTTGTTTTGTTGTTGATGTGTGGCTATTGCGTAAGTTCTGATGTGTTGTGTTTTCGTCATGATGAGGGCTGTTGGCCTAATTCATTAAAATATTTCAGAGTTCTGCTATAACTGGCTTCCCCACAATCACCCCACCCCCCTAAACGCCTTTCCCCCCCCCCCCCCCCCCCCCGCTCCAAAACCTTTTTGTTCAGCTTTTATTTCTTACCCAGTGGACTGAGTGACAGAGTAGAGCGGTATCCATGTAACACGGGCATGCTTACTGACACCCTATTCCACTGTTGGAAATCTATTTCACTACAAATCTTAAAGACACACTGACGCACCACGGTTAAGTCCCTTGTTTTTTTTCTGGGTAGCTGTGACCCACATACAAATGCCCCCAACTTCAAATTGAGGCTGCTCTTTAAAATGATGTTGCGGTTTGAATTTGGAGGCATTTGTATGGGAGTGAGACCTAGTCAAAACAAGATTTTTTTTCCAGCTATAAGAGGGAAAACACGTGAAACCCGTGATTTTGACACGTGATCTAGAGATACCAAAACAGCAGAATGCCAAATAAAAACGGTTTCGGGCAATCCGACAACGGCCTCTCAACTTTATTCGTGAAGAAATCTTGTGGAAAATGCGAGCTCTTCCGAGACAAATCCACACTGGCATGTCAACGTGTTGGCTAGAACAGAAGGCTTTAGAAATGTGAGGACGTGAAGAAACCTCTCACCTGTTGAAGTCACGCAAAAAGGCAGGCTGTGGGGTTCTGCAAATCGTCAAATTGAAATGGTTATTAAGAGAACACGCACTTTGTGGTTTGACAGAACACAGTGTGTATGCGTGTGTGCCGGGCTCCCAATCGTCCCTCAAAATAAGGGGTCCCTGGGACTCCTTCACTTACATTATAGAGGGTCCTAGAGGAGGGATAGAGGGTCCCAGTGGCATTGCGATTGCTAAAAATAATTTTTGTAGTGCATCCCTGGGACCCCCTGCACTTTTAGAGGGTCCTTTAGAATCTTAGTACTTCCCATAGACCTCCAAATGGGTGTCCAGAGGAAGCCCTGGCGCGCGCGTGCGTGCGTGTGTGTGTGTGTGTGTGTGTGTGCGTGTGCGTGTGCGTGCGTGTGTGTGTGTGTGTGTGTGCGTATGCGTGTACATGTGTATATGTGCGGATGCGCGCATGAACGCGCATGCGTTTGCTTGTCTGAACATCACTTCCAAAGAGCAAAGGCGGCGGCTGCTGCTCTGGAGGGCCGGGCCAGGAAACCACAGACTAATTCCGCAAGGCTGCAGCACCAGTGCCTCCGAGTTGAACTGTGTTCCCAGGCCGCATGTGACCCAGCACCACGAAAGAGACACTCAATCGCTGGGATAGTTGTTCACAAGTTTGCAAAGTCAAACATCTCATTGTTTTTATATCAATTTTGAGGTATGGGTATTTTCATGCTCTTTAGCATCTTATCTTTCACATCCACACAGGACAATATCTAATATGGTCTCTACATATTCCAAAAAGTACTTTAAATTTAGTTGGTTGGTGCTCTGTCTCAGGATAGGCTATACTTTACACTGATTGATCAAAACGGCCGACAGTCACCTTACCAACTTTAAATGCTCATAAGTCTACAACAAAAAAGGATACAAGATGTTTTTATTTTATATCATTGGAAAGAAACTTGCCTGAAGCTTTTAACTGTACCATTTCCTCAGAATGGTCATTTTGACAATGTCCCTTTCGTGGTGCTAGGTCGATCACATATGGCCATAATGGGTGAGGTACGTTTGTGTCCGGTTTTCATTTTTCACTGATCATCTTCTTGTGCGTTCCCAGGCCATATGGCCATAATGGTGAGGTACGTATGTGTCCGGTTTTCAGTTTCCATTGGTCTCCCCGCTGCATTCA
>CM065700.1:48826262-48836262 GCA_017654935.2 Phymorhynchus buccinoides | reverse complement strand
CACCGGTTCAATCTGGATAAAATAACTACAAACATACACACCCTCAGGCCTCAACACCCGTTCAATCTGGATAAAATAACTACAAACATACACACCCTCAGGCCTCAACACCCGTTCAATCTGGATAAAATAACTACAAACATACACACCCTCAGGCCTCAACACCCGTTCAATCTGGATAAAATAACTACAAACATACACACCCTCAGGCCTCAACACCCGTTCAATCTGGATAAAATAACTACAAACATACACACCCTCAGGCCTCAACACCCGTTCAATCTGGATAAAATAACTACAAACATACACACCCTCAGGCCTCAACACCCGTTCAATCTGGATAAAATAACTACAAACATACACACCCTCAGGCCTCAACACCCGTTCAATCTGGATAAAATAACTACAAACATACACACCCTCAGGCCTCAACACCCGTTCAATCTGGATAAAATAACTACAAACATACACACCCTCAGGCCTCAACACCCGTTCAATCTGGATAAAATAACTACAAACATACACACCCTCAGGCCTCAACACCCGTTCAATCTGGATAAAATAACTACAAACATACACACCCTCAGGCCTCAACACCCGTTCAATCTGGATAAAATAACTACAAACATACACACCCTCAGGCCTCAACACCGGTTCAATCTGGATAAAATAACTACAAACATACACACCCTCAGGCCTCAACACCCGTTCAATCTGGATAAAATAACTACAAACATACACACCCTCAGGCCTCAACACCCGTTCAATCTGGATAAAATAACTACAAACATACACACCCTCAGGCCTCAACACCCGTTCAATCTGGATAAAATAACTACAAACATACACACCCTCAGGCCTCAACACCCGTTCAATCTGGATAAAATAACTACAAACATACACACCCTCAGGCCTCAACACCCGTTCAATCTGGATAAAATAACTACAAACATACACACCCTCAGGCCTCAACACCCGTTCAATCTGGATAAAATAACTACAAACATACACACCCTCAGGCCTCAACACCCGTTCAATCTGGATAAAATAACTACAAACATACACACCCTCAGGCCTCAACACCCGTTCAATCTGGATAAAATAACTACAAACATACACACCCTCAGGCCTCAACACCCGTTCAATCTGGATAAAATAACTACAAACATACACACCCTCAGGCCTCAACACCCGTTCAATCTGGATAAAATAACTACAAACATACACACCCTCAGGCCTCAACACCCGTTCAATCTGGATAAAATAACTACAAACATACACACCCTCAGGCCTCAACACCCGTTCAATCTGGATAAAATAACTACAAACATACACACCCTCAGGCCTCAACACCCGTTCAATCTGGATAAAATAACTACAAACATACACACCCTCAGGCCTCAACACCCGTTCAATCTGGATAAAATAACTACAAACATACACACCCTCAGGCCTCAACACCCGTTCAATCTGGATAAAATAACTACAAACATACACACCCTCAGGCCTCAACACCGGTTCAATCTGGATAAAATAACTACAAACATACACACCCTCAGGCCTCAACACCCGTTCAATCTCACAAAGAACAGGATTTTTTGATCTGTACATGGGCATAGATATGTTTTGGATACAAATAAAAGGAAAACAACAGAATGTTAATTAGAAGCTCTAAACTTAGACCTTTCTTGAATTTTTGAGGTATGCATATATTCAGATTTTAACTTACGGGTTATTACTGCATTTTATGCTGGCATTCTTTAATTGCTTTTTGTTATTTTGTGTAAATATTGGAGTGGGGGGATGGTTGGGGTGGTGGTGTTGAAGGGAGGTGGGTGTTGGTGTGTTGTGTTATGATTATATGCAATGCATTCTCTAATGTATATTCATTTTCATAGAGATGTATGGTGAGGATGCGTGGGCCAGTTTGTTAGAAATGTTTGTACGAATGGTGAGTGAAAAGCGCATTGAGTTGCTTTGCAAGATTATGCGCTATATAAGCATTATTAATTATTTATTATTATAACAGCACCGTACATCCCCACTCTCGGCCACAGGGATTTATAGACCCCCTGTCGTATGCAAAAAAGTAGCATCGTGTAAATACTTCGCTCGCTACTATGAGACTTAGCATTTGCGGCATTTGCGACATTGAACGAATTTGTTTAAATTTCACTTTTTTCCGTAATGTCATGAAATATGAACGATTTGAGTACGGAAAAGTGTTTCAAATACGGAAAAAGTGAAATTTGTCGTTCATCCTTGATGTCGCAAATGCTAACTCATAATAGCGAGCGAAGTATTTACACGATGCTACTTTTTTGCATACGACACCCCCCCACGTCACGTGTCACAATCCCTCTTATGCTTGGAAGATTTCTTAAGATTTGTTTCCAGCTATAAGAGGGAAAACACGCGAAAACCATAATTTTCACACGTGACGTGGTGGGTCTTTAAGAACAGGTGGCGCTGGGGAAGGTCCCCAAAGGCCAGCCAATCCCTTTGGCTGCAGCACTAGAACCAGTGGAGAATCACCCTAATTTGAGAGCCGTAGCCTTCCACAAAGTAAGCAGCACCATGATATTCCAATACCGTTGAACATCATTGCTTGTACAGCTATCATTTTTACTATTGGCCCTTTCTACATGCCAATGTCAACCAGCATTGATTATTAATTTTTGTATTATAGGAAAATTCAACCGTAAAACCTTGACCGCTAGAAGAAAAGACAAAAAGAGGAAAATATCAAATTGGAAATCGATGGGACTGCTAAAAAGCTTAACGGATTGATTAGTCCCTATTCTACTACTACTACTACTACTACTACTACTACTACTACTACTACTAGCAACAATAAGTCATTTGACTCTCAGGCCTCGGTGGGGGTGAGAGATAACTTAACATTAAAAAAAATTCACAATGGCTACGGGTACGGCGTTGTTGCAACACTCAGACCATGTTCAGGGATAGTAACTCTTCCAAGTCGAATTTTTCTTCAACAAATGAATTTTCTTATTTCGTATATTTAACGCATCTTGGTAAGGAATAGGGTTAGGGTTAGGGTTAGTAGCTTTTGAAGACATTTTGCGCACAATTTTTGCGTCCCGTGATAGAGCCCCGTACCCGTAGCCTGGATAAAGCCTCAAAAGGAAAGACAAGGATACACCACCACCCCTTTCAACTGACGGCATTTTGACGCCACCCACCATGGAAATAAATCAATGACTAAAAAAAAAAGATTATTTTGTTCTCCCAGTCAATGCAATTTTAAACTTTATTTTACAACTACTTGCGAAAACTAATACTGATGTCTCCAACCCACCTGCGTGCGCATCTCGACCATTCCAACGGAAGTGTCGCCATCTTAGTCCTTATTTGTGTGTAAACAACGTGAAAATGTTATCTAAATGTGTAAAGAAAACATCCAGATGTTATAAATATAGTTTAGATAAGTTTCGAATTGGAACAGCCAAATACGCAGCATCGATCTGACATTTTTCAAAAAAAGGTAAGGACTAAGATGGCGGTCTCCCATAATATGGCGCTCCTTGTGGCCGGATATGACGACACGTGGGTACCAGCCATAGTCTAATCTAGATTTTATCTTGTCACCTCCTTTCTTAAGTATGATTTAAAAACAACTAGGCTCTTAAACAAAATGATATAGAATACAGAGAAAAAAATCAGGAAGGACACATCAAAAGGCCGCGAGGCCTAGATGTCCTAAATTCTCTGACCTAACCCACAAGAGCGAGACTGGTGCACCTGAGGACGTGGTGAAATGATACTCTGGTGGTCGAGAGACGTGGCCATTTTGCCAAAGCCGGTGCAATACTTAACCACCATTCTTCGCTGTTTGTATTATTCGAAGCCTACTTTTCTCCTGTAGCCCTAAAATTCACACAAAGCAAAAAGCAAGGCAATCATAACCACTCACCTTCCATTTTTTTGGTAAAAAGCGGGCTCATCATAATCAGCAGAGAACGTTTCGCTTGCTGCTGTGTCGTCTGCAATGGAGTGCACAAAAGAAATTTCAACCTGAAAAAAACAAGAAAACGCACGCGCTTCCATGTGATTGGATAAACTGGGTCACGTGGCATCATTTAGGTGAAAATCGTGAAAAACGTTTTTGTGACACTCAGCTTGACAGACTGTTGGCCTCTTCATTGTTCTACTGTCTTGTTCTATCGTTGTCTCTGAGCCTCTCTCTGTCTGTCTGCCTGCCTGTCTGTCTCTCTCTCTCTCTCTCTCTCTCTCTCTCTCTCTCTCTCTCTCTCTCTCTCTCTCTCTCTCCTCTCTCTCTCTCTCTCTCTCTCTCTCTCTCCCCCCCCCCTCTCTCTCTCTCTCTCTCTCTCTCTCTCTCTCTCTCTCTCTCTCTCTCTCTCCCCTCTCTCTCTCTGTGCGCGCGCACGAGTGTGTACGCGCGTGCTTGAGTGTGTATGTGTGCGTGCGTGCTTGTGTGTGTGTGTGTATATATGTGTGTTTTCTGTTTCATACGAAGAAAGATTAAAACATTGTCATGAAGTTTAGATAATAAATTCGTAGTGTACTCTTCTATGTTACAGGCTGTTTACTCACGATTGCTTTAAACATTATTACAGTACACATTTAAAGGAAACTTGTAGTCTATGCCCCCCCCCCCCCCCCCCCCCCCTATGCTTACGTCTCAATCTCAAAGTCTGGATCTTTCAGTTTCATGACAATAATCCCAGGCTGATCCTAACCCTATCCCTTCTCCCCCGAAACAGCAGAATGTTGCTTGTCAGTGAACATTGTCGATACGGAAATGCAACGGCTGTGTCTAAACTACCATTGTTCTCTATATATTTTAACAGTATCTTTTAAGCTTTGTTTTTTCATTTTATTTTATCGACATTAGTCTAAAGATTGGGCCAAAACTAAAGAGATAGCTATCTTGCATGACCAATAGTTTTGAAAGCATGGGGAGATTGTTTTAGTTTGTGTTGTTGTTGTTCCAGTAAGCTTCGTAGTATTAGCAAAAGTAGTTAGATGGTAGTAGTAGTATGGGACACTTATTGATGTGGTACCTCTTAAGGAAAGAGAGCTCTATCTCAAGGGCAGATAATCCGAAAGCTATAAAACTTTCAACATGGATACTGCTGATAGAGGGCTATAACTGTATACTATAATTATAAGATAAGGTTTATACTTTTGGCTTAATAGTAAAAATACCTTTGTCTTCAAAAGGTACGAATTACAAGACCTGAATTCGTACCACCAAGTTACTGATATCGTACCAGGGGGTTTATAGCACTAATTCAACTGTAGGCTACTCGTGACTTGGCTTTAACTATAGGCCATTCTTTCTTCTAAATGTTCCTGTTAGCTTCTGTGACGTCAACACAATATTATGTCCTTTTTGTCATTTAAAACAGGCTTTTGAATGCATTTTTCACGCTGCGCCATTGAAAAGACGTAGGAGGTAGGCTACGAATTGCATGACAGAGGTACTAATTGCATAACTATAGCTCAGTTGTTGTTTTTTGCTTCGAATATTTTAATTTACGAAATGGACAACACTGACCCTAACACTTCAGAGATTTGTTGAGTGACATTTAGAGTTTTAATTTTTGTATTGGTGCATTGAATAACAAATGAAAAAGCATTACCCCAAATAACATCATTAGTATGCTGCCAAGATGAATTTTTGTTTGCCTTACAAACGGTTTCATTTCTGCTTTGTTGCATTTTGGTTGTGATAAAGTATTTCCCATTCATTGTCCAAACTTCACGCACAATTTGTAACCCTAAATCTTCTACAGTTTGCTCGGAAACAAGGTGGTACGAATTGCATGACAGGTACTATATCAATAAGTCTCCCCTAGTAGAAGTAGTAGTAGTAGTAGTAGTAGTAGTAGTAGTAGTAGTAGTAGTAGTAGTAGTAGTAGTAGTAGTAGTAGTAGCAGCAGAGTAGTAGTAGTAGTAGTATAGTAGTAGCAGTAGCAGTAGTAGTAGTAGTAGTAGTAGTAGCAGCAGCAGCAGTAGTAGTAGTAGTAGTAGTAGTAGTAGTAGTAGTAGTAGTAGTAGTAGTAGTAGCAGTAGTAGTAGTAGTAGACCTAGTAGTAGTAGTAGTAGTAGTAGTAGTAGTAGTAGTAGTAGTAGTAGTAGTAGTAGTAGTAGTAGTAGTAGTAGTAGTAGTAGTAGTAGCAGTAGTAGTAGTAGTAGTAGTAGTAGTAGTAGTAGTAGTAGTAGTAGTAGTAGTAGTAGTAGTAGTAGTAGTAGTAGTAGTAGTAGTAGTAGTAGTAGTAGTAGTAGTAGTAGTAGTAGTAGTAGTAGCAGCAGCAGCAGCAGCAGCAACAACAGCAGCAGTAGAAGGCCTAATTTATGAAGAAAGAGAGAGAATGGGATGATTTTTGTTTTGAGAGAGAAAACTTGTTTATTGAGCAATATCATCTCTCTCTAAAACAAATCATCCCATTCTCTGGCAATATTGATTAAAATGTTTTATTAGGGAAAACTGATAAAACTTTTTTAGACACTTGCTTGCAAAGCATAGATATTTAGTAGGACCACGAGAGATTGTTATTAACAATAACTCCAAGTATTTTGTGATGGTCAACTTCTTCCATGATTTCACCATTGATATAAAGGAGAGAGAGAGAGAGAGAGAGAGAGAGAGAGAGAGAAGAGAGAGAGAGAGCAAAAGAAAAAACCCCAAATATACAGAGAATAACAACAAAAAAGAACCACTGGCGCACAGATGCAATTTAATTGAAACTGAACAGCTTGCTATAAACAATTCTCACTCTCCTTTCCTGTCACTCATTTTCCAATTTTAAGCAAGGGAATTAACTTCCGTCGAAGTCTTTTCCGGGAAGGGGGAAAAGTTATTTCCCCTAATAATGGCACCAGCTCTCCTGACAGCGTTGTCACTGATTGTGTCAATACTTGAAATATCGTCGTTAGGAGAAACTAGAACGAGCCTTTATTTTACTACTTCTTGGTGACACGAAAGGCCGATAATTTTAGGACTGAGTTGACCATGCCACCAGATAATGTTCTGTGGCTTTATACTACTACTTTGATAATCTGATGAAGGTGGCGCACGCGTGCCAGTGCAGGAGACAGGGGCAGATACTTTTCAGTATAAAGCCTCATTAATTCACTGGCACAATGCACACAAGCAGCTACTAGCTGATTCTTTGAAAACTTACAATCTTACAGGGCCACGAAAGACAACTTGCAACCTCGAGAAAAAGAATGTAAAAAGTTACAATTAAAACTCATGTACTAGAAACAGGACACAGCTGTAAAGGTGCACCCTGACGGATGCGTGTTTGCAAGAAACACGTCGAGATCACCAGAAAGACAGCCTTTTCAAGGATCGTAACACTCACTTTGCTCTGGTTTCCTAGAAATTAAACCGTCAAAACGGCGATTCCTCCTTGGCGGAGATGCCGGAGAGAGTAGCTATTTTGGATGGGGTGGGTGAAGGTCACTCATTGTGGTTGAAGCGTTTTCTTTTTTTGTAGTGCAGTAAAAAAAAAAATGGAGCTGTTTCTTTTGTTGTGAGATAAACTCCTTTAGATAATCTGTATAAAATTTAAAAAAAAGGAAAAAAAGGCTTATATTGCGAAAATTTCGTGCAAACGATTTGATCTAAACGCAAGCGGCCATTAGAAAAGAGACGGCACACGCCTTCTCTTTGGGTGAAATAATTTGATTTCCAGCACCTCCGTTAAGGAGGAATAGACGATTTGACGGTTTGATTTCTAGGAAACCAGAGCAAAGTGAGTGTTGCAATCTCTGTAAAGGGTTCTTTCCTTGTGCTCTGGACGTGTTTCTTACAAAAAAACATCCGTCAGGGTGGCCCTTTAGCATTAGTCAGACAGAGACCATGGACAGAAGCGGAAAAAGAGACAGACAAAGGACAGAACATAACGGTCATCTTTTCAAAGCAGTAAGAAAAACATTAAAAAAATTTTGACATACCCGAAGACCTGAGTAGCCTGCCGATAATCCCCCCCCCCCCCCCCCCCCCCCCCCCCTGACTTTTTATTTTATTTTTATTTTTATTAGGTTAGGTTAGGTTGAGATGCTCTCCCCAGTCCCCCCTCTCCCCCCCTCCCCCCGTTGGCGTTTATATCCATAATTGGAACCCTGCGAATGTTAATCTTCAAGATCAAGATCAAGACCTAGAGACATCAAGACAAACACAGACACGGTCATAACGTGGCTGGATCAAGACCTAGAGACATCAAGACAAACACAGACACGGTCATAACGTGGCTGGATCAAGACCTAGAGACATCAAGACAAACACAGACACGGTCATAACGTGGCTGGATCAAGACCTAGAGACATCAAGACAAACACAGACACGGTCATAACGTGGCTGGATCAAGACCTAGAGACATCAAGACAAACACAGACACGGTCATAACGTGTCTGGATTTATTCTATTGGGCAAATTTGACCTTTAAAATAATCGAAAGTATGCCTAGATAAATCATTGGTGCATATAATGAAATTAGATTAATGTTGGACCTGAATACTTAAAATGGGTAAATGTGGAAAACAACAACAACAACAACAACAACAACAACAACAACAAAAACCATAACAACAGACAATAAATAAAATGGTTAAACAACTGCCTGCATAAGCATTGCTCTGTGTACAGACGAAATATTGACAAAAACAAGAACTTTGTTTTAGCAACACTTTTGAATTGTATCGTAACCACTGTAAAAACAAACAACCCCCAAAACCTATAGATATAAAAACGAATGTGCGCATGACAAAATAAAAAGAAACACCCAAAGGTGCTGATGGGACCCAGAGATGCACCAGCCGCGCCTGCCCTACCAACACGAGAGCAACCCTGCTCCAGCCCTGGAAGTCCGTGTTGTGTTACTGGGGAGCAGGCACACACGTACACGGGACATCCCACTAGGTATACACAGACACACAACAACTCCCGGCTTTGTGACCATCGAATAAGATGCAGAGGAGTTCTTGCGAAATGTCCACATGGGTGTACCAGCCCGTTTGTCATGACTGCAGAGCCCACCTGCATAAAACACCCAGCTCAGAAACCTAGCACGCATCCAACAGCCCCCACCAAGGACAGGCGAGGCCAGTGCATCTCCAGACAAAGCCACAGGCTCTCGCCTTATGGTCTTACATGCCTCGGAAGAGAGTCCCAGAATGTATTCACTATTGTGATATTATTTCTTAGGTCTTTCCCTGGTTAGTTTATTTACAACTCCAAACCTCACAGTTGAATAGGACCCATGTTCACGCCTTACATTTATATTCTTTTAAGGACAACGATTCCCACTAACAACACGGCAGTAATGTCCCATAGTGTGGCCAGGGGTCGCCACTTGCCTTCAATCTAAGCGCTGATTGGCTGGATCGTGTTTCACTGTGGAGAGAATTAGGGGATCACCTGACAACGTCCAGCATCACATTATAACTCTCTGAAGTTGTTTTTTTACCCGGCCAGAGGACGGGTAGTGTGATGGGTCTGTCTGTCTGTCTGTCTGTGTATCGATTATCTTAAACTACTGGACGGATTTTGATCAAATTTGGCAGAGGGGTAGACATCTTGAAAAAGAAGCCTTCTTTCGATATTCATGACTGTGCTGACCTTGACCTTGAAAACCGAAAGTGCCTTCTTTGGGCTATATATTTTAATAGTAGTCATGATTTCCAAGCTGTATTACCTCAACCAGTGAACAGAATCGCTTCACATTTTGTGTGGTGGTGTAACACGGTGCAGAGAGGGTGTAAAATGATAACTGTGCTGACCGTGACCTTGAAGCTGTTTTGTTTGTTCAAGCACTAACATTCCAATGTTTTCAAATGGTCGAAGGGAAGCAACCCCAGGTATTTGACCAAAACGTACTGAAGAGTATTGCCCCTTTGACAAGACCAGGGAAGCTGGAGTAGTGTAAGCTGAGAGAGAGTGGAGGGTGGGGGTAGAAGAGCTACACAGGCAGGTACTGAGCTTTGAAATGCATTGGTTAGTGTG
>CM065700.1:48801262-48821262 GCA_017654935.2 Phymorhynchus buccinoides | reverse complement strand
CACACTGCATACGATTCGATTCAGTGCGATCCGAATTTTGACATTTGTGAGGCATGATAGGAATTGTTCGGAAATAATTAAGGGGAGTAATTTCATGGTGTGTGTGGGAGTGATCTTGCCTAATTCAATCGGTCAAACAGGGGAAGTCACTCCGGTGTAGTCCATCAGCTCTCGTAGCCTATCGACTCGTGTGTTTGAGCACTGTGCGTCATTCTAAAAAATGATGTTATTTATACTTTTGTGTACGTGCACATTTTGATGCAAGTTTTATCAGTTTGTGGCCACTGGCCACCCCTAATTTTTCTTCTAAAAACCAGTTATGTTTGCAAGTCGCTGACTGGCATCCTGCGGTTTCAAGCTTCGACACCAATTAGGGGAAGACGGGGTAAAAAGCGCAGTTATGTTCGGGTAAGAAGCCCCACCCCAATTATCTCATGAAATGAAGCAAATTTCAGTCTGTATTTTAGCCCCCGTGAGACGAGCGTTAATGTCTAGCATTCGTCTCATGGGCAAATTTGACTGAAATTTTCCAGTTATTTCATGAGATAATTGGGGTGGGCTTCTTACCCGTTATGTTCCCTGCGCTTTTTACCCCGTCATTGTTGCTATGGTAGTTTTGACCACCAGTAATGGAGGTAAGCAACTGTAATTTTCACCCTGTATTGTGCTCTCCCCTATGGAATTTTTTTCCCTGTTTTCCCCAACCAATCTGAAAATCACCTATTGACGTAAAATTATACTGTCTAAACAAATCTGATGAAATCCTACCAGTTATGTTCCCTGTATTGTGTAGTCTCCCGTGCACCAATCTGATGAAATCCTACCAGTTATGTTCCCTATATTGTGTAGTCCCCCGTGCACCAATCTGATGGAATCCTACCAGTTATGTTCACTGTATTGTGTAGTCCCCCGTGCACCAATCTGATGAAATCCTACCAGTTATGTTCCCTGTATTGTGTAGTCTCCCGTGCACAATCTGATGAAATCCTACCAGTTATGTTCCCTGTATTGTGTAGTCCCCCGTGCACCCATCTGATGGAATCCTACCAGTTATGTTCCCTATATTGTGTAGTCCCCCGTGCACCAATCTGATGAAATCCTACCAGTTATGTTCCCTGTATTGTGTAGTCTCCCGTGGAATCACCAATCTGATTGTGTAGTCCCCCGAAATCCTACCAGTTATGTTCACTGTATTGTGTAGTCCCCCGTGCACCAATCTGATGGAATCCTACCAGTTATGTTCCCTGTATTGTGTAGTCCCCCGTGCACCAATCTGATGGAATCCTACCAGTTATGTTCCCTGTATTGTGTAGTCCCCCGTGCACCAATCTGATGGAATCCTACCAGTTATGTTCCCTGTATTGTGTAGTCCCCCGTGCACCAATCTGATGGAATCCTACCAGTTATGTTCCCTGTATTGTGTAGTCCCCCGTGCACCAATCTGATGGAATCCTACCAGTTATGTTCCCTGTATTGTGTAGTCCCCCGTGCACCAATCTGATGGAATCCTACCAGTTATGTTCCCTGTATTGTGTAGTCCCCCGTGCACCAATCTGATGGAATCCTACCAGTTATGTTCCCTGTATTGTGTAGTCCCCCGTGCACCAATCTGATGGAATCCTACCAGTTATGTTCCCTGTATTGTGTAGTCCCCCGTGCACCAATCTGATGGAATCCTACCAGTTATGTTCACTGTATTGTGTAGTCCCCCGTGCACCAATCTGATGAAATCCTACCAGTTATGTTCCCTGTATTGTGTAGTCCCCCGTGCACCAATCTGATGGAATCCTACCAGTTATGTTCACTGTATTGTGTAGTCCCCCGTGCACCAATCTGATGGAATCCTACCAGTTATGTTCCCTGTATTGTGTAGTCCCCCGTGCACCAATCTGATGGAATCCTACCAGTTATGTTCCCTGTATTGTGTAGTCCCCCGTGCACCAATCTGATGGAATCCTACCAGTTATGTTCCCTGTATTGTGTAGTCCCCCGTGCACCAATCTGATGGAATCCTACCAGTTATGTTCCCTGTATTGTGTAGTCCCCCGTGCACCAATCTGATGGAATCCTACCAGTTATGTTCCCTGTATTGTGTAGTCCCCCGTGCACCAATCTGATGAAATCCTACCAGTTATGTTCCCTGTATTGTGTAGTCCCCCGTGCACCAATCTGATGGAATCCTACCAGTTATGTTCCCTGTATTGTGTAGTCCCCCGTGCACCAATCTGATGGAATCCTACCAGTTATGTTCCCTGTATTGTGTAGTCCCCCGTGCACCAATCTGATGGAATCCTACCAGTTATGTTCCCTGTATTGTGTAGTCCCCCGTGCACCAATCTGATGGAATCCTACCAGTTATGTTCACTGTATTGTGTAGTCCCCCGTGCACCAATCTGATGGAATCCTACCAGTTATGTTCCCTGTATTGTGTAGTCCCCCGTGCACCAATCTGATGGAATCCTACCAGTTATGTTCCCTGTATTGTGTAGTCCCCAGTGCACCAATCTGATGGAATCCTACCAGTTATGTTCCCTGTATTGTGTAGTCCCCCGTGCACCAATCTGATGGAATCCTACCAGTTATGTTCCCTGTATTGTGTAGTCCCCCGTGCACCAATCTGATGGAATCCTACCAGTTATGTTCCCTGTATTGTGTAGTCCCCCGTGCACCAATCTGATGGAATCCTACCAGTTATGTTCCCTGTATTGTGTAGTCCCCCGTGCACCCATCTGATGGAATATCTTAGTTTTGCATGGGACATTTTATTTGATTCGTATACTGGGGTCCAACCGGACAAGAACAGGAGCTAGTCCACTTGGTGGACCACCTCGAGAAGACCTCTCCTGCAAGCAGCATGGAGAGAAGTGCAGAGCAAACCAAATTGATGACCAACAGCTCAGACGGCATCAATACCAACATAAGGGTCAATAATCAGAAGCTCGAGACCGTACGCAGCTTCAAATATCTAGGAGCAATTATATCAGACTAAGGATCCAAGCCCGATGGATAGCTCAGACCTCTGCTGCAATGACCAAACTCAAAACCATCTGGAAAGACAAGAACATCGCTGTCGGCTCAAAGACCAGACAGATGCGCTCACTAAACTCGAGGGGTGCCTGCCAGAACGGTCTATCTCAAAAGGAATATAAAGAGCACAGATGGGCAGTTCTGGCATTCAATCCTGGACCTTGACAGCAGACATTGAAAGAAGAATCAGAGCAATGGAGATGAGATCCTTCCGAAAATTCCTCGGCATCTCCTACAAAGATCACATCGACGATTCGTGTATCGGGATCTACATGAGTATAGTGAACGAGAATATAAATATGTTAAGACGGTATTCACTTGGATCATTCCTCACAGACGTCGTCACAGTTGGATCGCAATGGGATATAAATCGCACGTGTGTGGCTGCCCACATGCATATTTTACTTTCAGATTCACAGCCACACAAGCGAACGGACAGAAATGCACTCATACAGACAGACAGACAGACAGACAGACAGACAGACAGACAGACAAACACACACATACACACACACACACTCGCACGCACGCACGCACGCACGCACGAACGCACGCACACACACACGCGCACGCACACCCACGCACGCACGCACCCACGCACGCACCCACCCACGCACGCACGCACGCACGCACGCACGCTACGCACGCACGCACGCACGCGCACGCACACGCACGCGCATACGCACACACACACACACACACACACACACACACACACACACACACACACACGTTTGACAGTGATGAAAACATGACCGGTGTGGCAGTGGGTATTTAGAAGCAATCAACTGCAACACAATCTTCGTAAAAGATTTTATCAAAAAAATCGAGAAGCCCTTCCATCCGTTTTGATTTTATCACTGAAAACCAAGAGTCTAGGTATGGAGAGATTTTGCGTTTGCGCGCTCTCGTGTGCGTGCGCGGCGCCGTGCGTGCGTGCGTGCGTGCGTGGCGGTCGCGCGGGCGTGCGTGCGTGGCCGTAAGGCGTGCGTGCGTGCCGTTGCGCGCGCTGCGCGCGCAGTATGTGTGTGTGTGTGTGTGTGTGTGTGTGTGTGTGTGTGTGTGTGTGTAGTGAGCGTTGGGGGACTGTCTAGGGAAGAAAACAAGAAAAATTCACCACACACACACCAAGCGCGCGCACGGGCCGCACATACACACACAAATCAACAAACGCACGGATGAACGCACGCACGCACACACGGACGCACACACACAGAAACACAGGCATAGTCTCACAAACACACACACACACACACACGGTTACACACACACACGCGCGCGGCGCGCGCGCGCGCGCACACACACACAACACACACACAAACACATACACATACACACACAAACACACACACCACCCACACACACACAAACACACACACACACACCACACAACACACACACACAACACACACCACCACACACCAAACACACCACACACACACACACAAAGTTTGGTTATCCATAATCAAACTTGTTATGCCTTCGTCTTCTTCATCGTTCGTTCAGACAGGAACTCTAGTGGCACGAACGTAGGCTGCCGTCCGCCGGAAGATCCTCCAAAGAGCCGAAGATCTTTTCCCGAACCGGTGTGTCCGACGGCCAAGCTTCGTCTCGCAGGTTCTGGAATGTTGGACAATCCTGAAGGATGTAGCCAACAGTCATGTCAGCGGCACCGCAGGTGCACACAGGGGAGTCTCCAATGTGGAAATTTGTGTACATGTGATGCCTGAGTCTGGAGTATTCCAGTCCTCAATCTTGTCAAGATAACGTGGTCTTGTCTGGAGAGGTGGTGATGGGCATCCCTGTCGCGGTGGTTTGGGCTATACGCTACCCCCCAAAATACCCCCACCCCCCCCCTTTTCAGCTCATGCCCTTTTTGTTCTGCTCAGCCGAGTTGGCTTGCCAATTTAAAACATATTTTCTTTTCAAAAGTACTGCCAAAATTACTTGCCTTTCTTTGTCCTCTGGAAAACGGAAAGATGACGTTTTCTTACTTCAAGTTTGTTTTTAATTTATCGTTTGTGCTACTAAATCTGAGCACTGTTCCCCCTCTTCTGCTCAAGTCTGCCACGTTTCACTACATTCATGAAAAGACAACTCGTTCAGGCTGTTTCGCATTGAACACTGGAGTGACCTTCCTTACTCAGAGGTTCATACCTGCAGGAAAAGATAACCAGGGCGGTTGGCCTCACTTCTCTAACAGGGAAGAGAGTTAAGTTCCCACTCTCTGTATCTAAGCTTTCTTGAGAAGTTTACTGAGCCTGAAGGGAGAAACGTGTCCGCTCCGTTCATTAGTTCAACGGGTGAGTTTAATGACTTCACGAATTTCTTAATGAACGTCTTCATCAGAAGACAAACGGGCAGAAGCAAAGCTGAGATTTAGGGGATGGATTTATTCAATCTCCTATTTCTTGGGGTAGGAGGGGCCGTGCGGGGCTTGTGTGGGTGGGTGTGTGGGGGGGGGTGGGGGAGCGGGGGGGGTGGGGGGGGAGGGGGGGTGCGGGTCTTAGATGGAGGAAGAGGGGGGTTGAGGGAGGCAGATAGAGTTCTAACGAGTCCTAATTCCTGGAATAGATGTAAAATGAGACAAGGGACTAATGGACAGGTTCACTTTGGAACTGCGGCTCATGTTGGAGAGGAGATAGAGAGATAGCGGGATGGGAATTCAGCAGAGTGGCAGTTGAGTAGAATTTGGCTCGACGAGAACGAACGACCGACCGGACCGACCGAACGACACGAACGAACGAATATTTTTAAATGTTAGAAAATTTAGAAAATAATAAGCACAAGATCAGGATTTGCTGTCCATTTTGCCAACAACAACATAAGAACATGAGAAATGAAATAAGAAACATATTTTGTTTTCATCATCTATACGAATGCACAGCCCAGGAATATGTGAATATCAGTATAAAAACCGCGTTACGTACACACCAAAGACAACACAGACACACAGAGGAACAGATACACACACACATCACAACACAACACAAACACACACACACACACACACACACACACACAACACACATACACACAGAGACTCAGACACTACCAAACACACACACCACACACAACACAACACACACACCACACAACACACACCCAAACAGAGACACACACACACCCAAAACCACACACACACACCACACACTACACACCTCTCAAATTTACCAATGAACATTCTTCATTGGTGTGAGAAGAAGCAGCATTCGGCAATTCTTGGGAAAAGGATGGGTTAGGATCAGCCCTAGGATTTTATTGCCATGAAAAACAGAAAGACACAGAATTTGAAGATTGTGGTCGTACCCCTATGGGAATAGATGGGATAGGTCTTAAAGCGGGATTTTCCTTCGGGTTTTTTTTTTTTTTTTTTTGGGGGGGAGGCGGGGGACCCGCACACAGACAGAACAACCCTTGTTTTGGGGGGGGGGAGGTGTTTGATGGGTATTCTCACTAGGGTTAATCTCTCTGATGGCGGGCATTCCCGTTAGTTCTGTGTGCCATCTACATAACAACATGGTGTCACTCGCCATTGACTTCTTAGTTGTTGGCCCCCCCATCTCTCTCGCTCTCTCTTCTCTCTCTACCTCTCTCTCGCTCTCCTCTAATCTCTATCTTCTCTCTACTCTCATACGTTTTTCATTCATTCATCATTCATATTCTCTCTCTCTCTCTCATTTTGTTTTTTGTTGATTAACAATTTCCCCTTCACGGTCCCTTTCACATGGGCAGATGGCCCGGTTCATTAAAACGTTGTTCTGTTCTTGCTTCTCTCTCTCTCTCTCTCTCTCTCTCTATCGTCCTCTCTCTCTCCTCTCTCTCTTGTCTCTCTCTCTCTCTCTTCTAATGTTAGGTGTGTGTGTGATGTGTGTGTGTGTGTGTGTGTGATTGTGTTGTGTAGTGTGTATTGTGTGTGTATTGTGTGTGTGTGTGTGTTGTGTGTGGTTGATGTTAGGTGTGTAGTTGTTGTCCTTGTGTGTGTGTCGCATTATGTGCGGATTGTGTGACGTGAGCGTGCAGTGCGTGTGCGAGTGTTAGGTGAGTAGTGAGCAACTCGTGCGTCCGTGAGTGTGTTGTGCGTGTGTGGGTCCTGCGTGTCCATGTATTTGGTGTGTTTGTTGTTGTGCGCGCGCTCGCTAATCTCCACGGTTGGTGTGTTTGTAAAATACAAGTTAGACGGAACTCCTTCTATTGTAAAGCCTCTCCCTTTTACTTAGTGCTCCCCACAACTTCAGTCCAATGTCAACGAATGGAGGAAGGGGAAGGGGAAGAAAGGAAAGAAAAGAAAAAACACACAAAAACAACAACACAACGAATGCGAGGGAAAAAACAACACAAAAACAACAACATTGGAGGGGGGTCAAAGAGAGACGAGAGAGAGGTTGCTTTGTATATGCGCTGTTGTGGTTTGGGTGTCACTCTTGAATGCTGTTTTTTGGTTGTCTGTGATGAATCATTGATTGTGAAAAGCGCTTGGGCTTCATCCTGAGGTTTTTAAAGCCGCTATATAATGTACAATTAATTATTATTATGTATTATAAAATAAAGGCCCTTACTAAGTAGTATAGTATGCCTTCAGCTCCAATGGAGGTCAATGGCGGAATTACTGTTGTGACGCGGATTGTTCCAGATAGCCAGACATGGTGGACAATCAGACTGGGAACCCAATTACCAATGTCTGTATCAGTCTGTTATCCCCATTCCAGCCTATCTCTATTGTCTCTTCACTGCTCTATGCCCTGTCTTGCACTCTCTCCTCTCTCTTCTCTCTCTCTCGTCTCTCTCTCTTCTCTCTCATATATCCTATATTTTTCCCATCTCTCTCTCTCTCTCTTCTCTCTCTACTCTCCTCTCTTCTCTCGCTCTCTCTCTCTCTCTTCTCTCTCTATCTTCTCTCTCTCTCTCTCTTTTTTTTTCTCTCTCTCTCTCATTCTCTCTCCTCTCCTCTCTTCCTCTCTCTCTATCTCTCCTCTTCTCTTCTCTCTCTCTCTCTTCCCATAGCCATTCTATTATCTACTTTATTCCCATCTCGCTCTCTCTCGTCTCATATCTCTCTCTCTCTCTCTTCTCTCTCATCTCTCCTCTCTCTCTCTCTCTCTCTAATTGTACGCCAATCAGATTGGAACGTTTCTGTTGTAAAGCCCCCCCCCCCCCTCTCGCCTCCTCTGTCTGTGTGTTTCTGTCTGTCTGTCTATTGTTTCTGTCTGTATGCTTCTATGTCTGTTTATCTGTCTGTCTCTCTCTCTCTCTCTCTCTCTCCTCTCTCTCTCTCTCTCTCTCTCTCTCTCTCGTCTCTCTCTCTCTCTCATCTCTCTCTCTCTCTCTCTCTCGTCTCTCTAAATCGTCTCTCTCTCTCTCTCTCTCTCCTCCTCTCTCTCTCTCTCCTCCTCCTTGTCTCTCTCCATCTCTCTTCTCTTTCTCTTCCTCTCTCTCTCTCTCTCTCGCTCAAAAATAAATTGGTAAGAATAGGGCTTGGCCTAAAATATCAATCTTTGTAAAATAAAGTTTTTCAGTCTTCTCTATCTCTCTCTTCTCCCTCCGACTCTCTCTGTCTCCCCTCCCCCCCCCTTCTCCTCCCCTCCTGCCCCCTCCCTCTCTTCAGAGTCTCATGTCTTTGTTTATCAGAGTGGAACTCCAAAAACGAAATCGCCCAAAATCACTAGACCAAGAAAACCGCTAGCTATTTCCCACACAAATCCACCAACATGGCAATATTGTGTTATCTGCTATCAAACGGGATCCCAAGAGCTCTTGTAGTGGAAATTAGTAACGGTAGTTAGATAACAATGTTGATTTCCATAGAGAGGGTAGAGAGAGAGAGAGAGAGAGAGGAGAGAGAGAGAGAGAGAGAGAGAGAGCCGAGAGAGGAGAGAGAGAGTGATTTCACTATCAGCTCTTCCGAGCCGAAGGTCGAGTGTGGCTGCCCACGTGGCGGGGTAAAGAAAAACGGTCACTCAGACACGAATGTTCTCATCCCTAGCTGATGATGCATTTGTATCAGCTCTCCTCCGAAGCTCGGCTGTGTGGGGTGCCCCACTGGCGTCTTTAAGGCAGGGTAATCAAAAACAACAACACACACTAATGTTCTCATCCACAGCTCAGTGCCGCTTGCATCTTGTACCATAGTGTCTCAAGTCCTCTCTCGGCTGTTGGGATGATCTCTGGAGTCTTTAAGCCAGGGTACAACTACAACAACAACACTATCATCTCTTTCACATCCCTCCCTCTCTGCCTCTCTCTCTCTCTCTCTCTCTCTCTCTCTCTCGCTCTCTCTCTCTCTCTCTCTCTCTCTCTCTCTCTCCATCTCATCTCTAATCGGTCCTTCCCATTCAGTCTCTCCATTTTCTGAGTCCATAATATCTGTTCTCACGCAAAGTGAAGATTTTGACAATTAAAGGACACGAAAACAGAGTGGTAGACGGGATGTTGCAAACGTGTTCAGATACACTGGAATTTGATTGTGTTGTATAGATGAACACAAAAAACTGCTATAAATGAAGTAAAAAGGCCAATTTTCTATAATTGTGTTTATATTTTAATACAAGTCGATGTCGCAAAACGGAAACTTTTCGTCTGCTGTGATGCAGAACGAAACCCCCTAAGCCCTCCAAACGAAAGTAGCATTCAATCTAAAAATAGACCTAATACTTATTAAGTAAGGAACAGGCACGCTAATTTTCATGCTTCCGCCATTGTTCTCTACGTCTCACATACGGCGTGTTGACGTTTTATTGAAGGGGCTTGTATGACATGTGTCATATTGATAAATGGCGTCATTTTCTTCAAAGATTAGAACAGTAGACATCAGTTGTGTTTACTTTGGTGTTCTGAAGTCATGTTAGAAACAAAACTGATAACATAGTAAGCCTAAGATCTGTGAAGAAGCCACATAGTCCATGAATAATTATTCTGCCATTGTTTTACTTTTACTTTCGGAGCCAAGTCTGTATTAACTCGCTTTATTTTCATGCTCTGATCCGGTTTGCGAGATACTGCTTTCAAACCTCCTGCTTGAAATTAAATAATCAAGTCGTTTGTGACTCGGGAGACTTGGATTAAAAAAAAGTATAGCCAAGGCAGTTCAGAAAGCAAATTTCTTTCAACGAAACTAGTTAATATAAAGCTGTTTAATGCAGATAAGCGGTTTGAAAATTGCGTTTTCTGGTCCTTTAAAGCAGAGAAGTATGGCAGTTGACAAGTGACAAAAGATGTTTATTGCACATTTCACTCACGATCCTTGTAACCAGGGGAAGAAGTGAAGAATGATATCGGTGGAGTTGCGTACCACGAGGATATTTCACTCCCCCCCCTCCCCTCCCCCCACCACAAGAAAAACAAAGAAACAAACAACAAACAAATCAAAGACACACGCGCTCACACCACACCACACACACACACACACACGCACACACGCACACACACACACACACACACACACACACACGCACGCACGCACACACGCACACGCACACGCACACACACGCACGCACACACGCACACACGCGCACACGCACACACACACACACACACACACACACGCGCGCGCGCGCGCGCATTTATTTATTTGGTATTTGGTATTATTTTGGTACTTTATAGTCACAGAGGCGTCTCTGTGAAATTCGGGTTGCTCCCACCTGGACAGCGCGTCGCAGCCAGAGGCGCGCTATCCATTATTTTGGTTTTATTTGCATGCGATTTTTTGTGTGACTGATGAGGAAGGAAAGGGTGGTGGGTGATAAATTTTGACCAAATGACAACTTATTCGATGCCACTGGTGTGTGCTAAGTGCATGGGCACACGGGACCTCGGGTTTTCGTCTCACCCGAAAGACTCCACGTTCAGACTGTAAGGCCTAGTGCAGAGTGAGAGGGGAAAAATTCCTTTGTACCCAGGTTCGAACTCGGGTTTATTGTTAGGCGAACGCGTCCTCCGACTCTACTATTGCTTTTTTGAATCAAATAAAACACCGTAGAAAAGAGCTGTGGCACAGAATGATGCCTGCGTTCCTGAGTAGAGACCAAGCAAAACTGCTCCCACAGCAGACGATACTGCTGGCTTGTAGCGGTAAAGGGTAAATTGGACCAGGTCGGAGACAGGTAAACATGGCCCGCTGTTTGTATATCGGGAGCTTGTCCGGAATTACCCGCCGCTCAGGCACTCGTCCCAAGGGATTTGAGGGAAATTCAGCTCAGACATAGCAAACAGATTGGAATGAAATGGAAACCTCTTGAGAGAGAGACAGGAGAAGACAGAAAGAAAAATAATATAAATAAAAAAGAGAGAGAAAGAGATCGAGAGAGAGAGAGAGAGAGAGAGAGAAGAGAGAGAGAGAGAGAGAGAGAGAGAGAGAGAGAGAGAGAGAGAGAGAGAGAGAGAGAGAGAGAGAGAGAGAGAGAGAGAGAGACGAGAATACGAAATATACGAATGCTTTTATTGAGGGCAATAAGCTACAGTAGCCTCTTTGAACCTTGCCCTCTCATTCACACTCACACCATGCATAGACAACTGAATAAAAGGGCGCAGCAAATAGTTAGCGTGTGACAGGGAAAAGATGAGTTTTCAGAGAGGTTTTGAATGAGTAGACTGGGGCAGAGAATTCCAAAGGGATGGTGCCTGATAGGAAAAAGAACGTTGGGCAGCAGATTAGGGAAGATAAATGAGACGAGTATCTGAAGACGAGCGTAGCTGGTGTGCTGGGACATAGAGGTGAAGAAGATCAGAGAGATATGAGGGAGCCTGCAACTTGAAAACAAGGAGGAGAATTTTGTAGTCTATACGCGATTGAACTGGGAGCCAATGAAGGGAACGAAGAACCGGAGTGATATGATCTGATGTAGGGGAGCGAGAAATGAGTCGAGCAGCATTATTCTGGACCCGTTGGAGCTTAGAGATGAAAGTTGAGGAACAGCCAGCAAGGAGTGAGTTACAGTAGTCAAGGCGAGACAGAACAAAAGCACATATTAGAGTCTTCAGGGCATCTTGAGACAGAAAACGGCAGATTGAGCTGATTATTCGAAGTTCTAGATAACCAGACTTGCACACGCTAAAACATGCTGTTTGAAAGAAAGGGTTTGGTCCAAAGTAACGTCTAGATTACGGACGGATGTTGACAGCTTGATCTCAGTGCCATCAATGTCGACAGAACCCGGGAGAGCATGAGTTTTAACTGTGTGACTGGAGGCAGCAAGAATCATCTCTGTCTTGTCAGCATTGAGTTGGATAAGGAAATAAAAGAAACTAAAAGGGGAAATTGAATTAAAAGCAAATATGGAACATGGAATGATGAATTTGAATTGATGGTTTGAAATGATTTGGGGAAAAAGAAGACGACAAAAATGACAAATCTTCTACAGAATGATATTACACTTTTCAAGCAGAACTGGCATGCTGATAATTATGGAATCTAAGGAAAAATACTTTTTTTTTTCATCTTTTAAAAGTGTATTTCAGCCAGAAAGATATCTTGAAATTATTACAGACAACTGGCATAGAGTAAACTGTATTAGGCTTAGGTTACGCACACTTGGAGATGGATAAGAGATGATTCTAACCACACACATGTACAATAATATTATGTCCTTTAGAGGCGTGAATGGTGAATGTCATTTTCTATTTTACTGTAAGGCGTACCATGATGTTCGAGTGAAATGTAAGATTTCTAGTGTTGACGTAGAAGAGAGAAAGGATGTTGCTTCCCTGTTGGCGTCTAATAACGAAGAAATATTAAGATATGTGGCTTAATGTATAGCTGAGGTGCAGAGAGTGCGAATGAAAGAAGGGCATAAAGTTCACATGTTAGGCACTTTACTCCTATTTTCCTCACTCCACCCAGGTGTAAATGGGTACCTGACCGTCAGTTGGGGAAAAAGTCCTTCCGAGGAGATGGGTTAAAAGGCTAAGTCTCTAGGGAAGACTTTAGAAAATTTGCGCACACGTTAAAGCCCATCTTCTATTCTAGGGTATGGGAGATGAGCAACTTTCCCGGCCGGATTTCATCTAATAAATTTAGCACGCATTTGTGCCCGGGTTTAATGGCTCGTGAAGATGGTTGAGCGAAATACAAGTGGTAAAATTGCTCTAAATGGCAGACATGAGAGAAGTAGGGTTTTACATGTAAATTACAAGACTTTCATTCTCATCAGTCTGACCAAAGTGTTCATGGATTATTTGACACTTGTATTTTATTTACTTCAAAAGTCTGCATAAGATTATTTTAACAATAATAATAAAGCAGCTCAATGGCGCCAAAACAAAATATGTTTTTCTTCTATGAAGGAAATCCGCTAAGGATTAGGATCAAGACTTTTGTCTTTCTATAAGGTTGCCCCATGCACGAAGGGTTACTAATGTATCACAGTGTCCGTAGGAAAAATCTTCAAATGATTGGCGCAGTTGTCAGGTAGACTTAGCTGTTTGAAGTTCTGGGCTTGCTCGTCAGGTGAGAGTAGCTCCCAGTCGTTCCCATTACGGCTTCGCGGGATGGCACGGTTCAATCCATAGCGTGGCCCCCGCCCCCCCCCCCCCCAATCTCCTCGCGGATTCTTTTTGCGGGTTTTCTTGGCGACCAGGGGAGACAACTTGGTGCTTGGTGGAGTCACACACTGCGGAAGCGGAAGCCCAAACGATGCCCCGTTGATAATCACAGGAGAAGGTCGCGTACGGTCTCTATGGCTTAGAGACAAGGGGCTTCAGTCGGCAGGGAATTAGTGAATCCCAACCGGCACGAAGGCTTCCCTTGTACAATAAAACAAATGAGGGGTTAAATAAACTGGAATTTCAGGTAACATTCTGAGATCAGTAAAACATAAAAGCTGATCAATTGCATTATCACTCTCCATCCAACACCTGGAAAGGAATGGTATCATAAAGTGCAAGATTGCGGCCCATAGGTTTCTCTACTAAAAATAGACAAAAGTCTTAGTAGGCATAAACTCCGGTTCTGGTACCAAAAGTGTTCAAGTCAAAAACACACACACACAAATAATCAGTGCACATAAATAGAATCGAATCTTTACCTCTTCTTTTCTATAACATATCTATCTACTCCTTATTCATCATTGAACATAGGATCTAGATCAAAACTAGGATCAAACAAACCAGATCTCAATCACCTGCCATCAATAATAATTACTAGTGGGCTTATATGACTGGTTGTGAGTGTTGCTCTAGCTACGTTTCAGCATCTTGTGTGAAAACTTTTTCTCACCACTCCAATTAGGATAGCCTTCACTTTCAAACAATGAAAGCCTGTCATTGGTGTATTACAGTCCACACGTCACAAGATTGCTGTTCTAATTGTACCGAACAATCACGCGCCTATTCCATCCTTAGCACATTCCTGACATTCCTAACCTTGTGATTCAAACAGCAAAACCATCTTCAAAGGGAGATAACCGTGGTTGTCACTTTCTTGTGATGGGAGTTGGTTAGCTTGGTCAGCAATATTTGAGATAACCTCGGTAGTTGGTACGTGCCGACCGGGGAGAAAGAGATAACGCCCTTCCGCGGCGTTCGTTTGAAGCAGCCGGGCAATTAACGTGGCGGCTGGACAGAGAAATGAAAAGGAGCTAGGGGGGGGTTGAGGGGAGAAGGGGGGGGGGGGGCCATAAGAAATAAAGAAAGTGGGTCTCGTGGGACACTTACGTCACAGAGGCCCCCCCCCCCCCCCCTCTCTCTATCTCTGGTACTCTCTCTCTCTCTCGTCTTCCTGTGGGAACTCCGACTCCACTTTCGACTTGGGCTACAGGGACAAATTAGTGGGGAGACTGGATAGCACGCATCCTGTGCGCTATTAATGGTCTGAGTGAAGACCGGTGAGCAGGATAGACATCCCCAACTGGAAGAAGAAGAAGACATGACAGATGACTATGATTCATCATTGTACTAATTACATTAATTTCTATTTGCATCACGAACGACGATTGTGTGAATGGCCTAAATTATAGCCTATACTTTTACTTCAAGAGTTTTCGTATTTATTGTTTTATTGTGATTATTTAGTCATTATTTCCCCCGTTTAATTAGTTGTTTTCTTCTATGAAGGTCATTTTGCTAACAATTAGGATCAAGATTGTATCCTTAATTGCTTAATTCACGTTTGATTTTTGTTGTAACACATGTAAGGAGAACAAATCTTTATTATTCCTATTACCCTCCTTGTCATCAGACACTAAAGTGTTCAGTGCTCAGTGTTTCTCTCCTAGCCCCGGAATTGCGGAAATCCCCCGCCCCCAACACCCTGGAGGGGCCCAAATCAGGACATGTTTAAGGGGCAATCCGTTTCCACACCTGGAGGGGCCAAGGCCAGTCACTCGTCTGGACGTTTTTTAATTTTTCTTTTAAAACTCCAACAGGGGAGACAACTAGCAAACCATCCCAGACACACACACTGCGGAAGCGGAAGCCAAACAAACGAACGCGCCGTTGCTAAGCGGGAAACCGAGGAGCTCGCGCACGGTTGCCAAGGAGGAATGCAAATAAGGCACGTTCTGGCGAAACTGATTTGTTTGGCTTATCCGGTCACGCAGTTCGGGCCTTGTCAATAAAACAAATGAGGGGTTCACTAAGTAGGAATATGCTGGTTTTATTCTGTCAAAAAGATGAATGCTGTTTGTTTGGGGGAGGCTGAAAAAAGTGAGGCATCATAAATAAGCAAGATAAGTATATTTGATAGTCCTTTTTCCTCTCTCTCTCTCTCTCTCTCTCTCTCTCTCTCTCTCTCTCTCTCTCTCTCTCTCTCTCTCTCTCTCTCTCTCTCTCTCTCTCTCTCTCTTCTCTCTCTCTCTCTCTCTCTCTCTCCTATCTGAAATTGATAGTATGTGCAAGGTATGTTCTATTAATGCTGTTGAAAATGAGTTTCATTTCCTATTTAAATGTACAGCATATGATGAAATCCGAAAAAACTGTAAACTTTTTGAGTCAAATGTTACAAATAGACAAACTGTAACTGAGATTCTAATGCTGAATAATAATGAACTTATTAAATGCTTAGCCAACCATTTATTGCCGAGGCATCTAAAGTTAGGAAATGTTTGTTATCGGATTAGAAACAAACGCGTGTGTGTGTGTGGGTGTGGGTGTGGGTGTGGGTGTGGGTGTGGGAGTGGGTGTGGGTGTGGGTGTGAAGAAGAAGAAGGTGTGTGGTGTGGTGTGGTGTGGTGTGGTGTGGTGTGGTGTGGTGTGGGTGTGGGTGTGGGTGTGGGTGTGGGTGTGTTCACCAACTTCTGGAAGTTCGAAGTTCTGTGCTTGTAACTTCCTCTAATCTGTCACTCTCTTTGACTTTGCCTTACTATCATCTACTATCATTCTCCTGCCTTTTTTTCACGAAACACTTTCAAAAAGATTTCCTCCAGCCGAGGTCGGATTTGCTGGGCCTAACGATTGCTTAGTTAGGCGCATAACGGCAGCATGACGCATCTGCGCTCATAATTGATAGAAGTCTGAAACTGTCTGAGCGATCGAAGAAGAAGAAGATGTAACCGGGTGGATTCCCTGTTCTCTCTAGATAGGCCGGAGGTACTGGAGACACAACACGTTGGAACCCCCTTGAGATAGTGAATCTGAAGCAGCTTTTAATTGGTCTCTGTCTATCCTTGTCTATGTCTTGTTCTCTCATCTCCGAGCCCCCACCCCGGCTCCCCCCCAAACCCCCGCTCTCAGTCGTCCATACTCTTTCTCTTTCCCTTTGTCTCTTGTTCTCATCTCTCTACCTCTTTCTGTTTCTGTCTGTCTGTCTGTCTCTCTGCCTCTTTCTCTCTGCCTCTTTCTCTCTGTCTCTCCGTGTTTTTTATGTTTCTCTCTATGTCTATGTCTCTGTCTCTCTCTGTCTCTCTCTCTGTCTCTCTGTCTCTCTCTCTCTCTCTCTCTCTCTCTCTCTCTCTCTCTCTCTCTCTCTCTCTCTCTCTCTCTCTCTCTCTCTCTCTCTCTCTCTCTCTCTCTCTCTCTCTCTCTCTCTCTCTCTCTCTCTCTCTCTCTCTCTCTCTCTCTCTCTCTCTCTCTCTCTCTCTCTCTCTCTCTCTCTCTCTCTCTCTCTCTCTCTCTCTCTTAGGCATTGCCTAAAATCTATATCCTTGGAAAATAAAGTTTAAGTTTTCAAGTTTTCTCTCTCTCTCTCTCTCTCTCTCTCTCTCTCTCTCTCTCTCTCTCTCTCTCTCTCTCTCTCTCTCTCTCTCTCTCTCTCTCTCTCTCTCTCTCTCTCTCTCTCTCTCTCTCTCTCTCTCTCTCTCTCTCTCTCTCTCTCTCTCTCTCACTTGATTGTAAGATAAGGCTTAGCCTAAAATCTCAATCCTTGCGTAATAAAGTTTTTTTAAAGTTCAATCTCTCTCTCTCTCTCTCTCTCTCTCTCTCTCTCTCTCTCTCTCTCTCTCTCTCTCTCTCTCTCTCTCTCTCTCTCTCTCTCTCTCTCTTCTGTTTATGTCTGTTTTTAACTCTGTGTCTCTTTATGTTTCTATCTCTGTCTGTGTGTCTCCCCCTCTCCCTATCTCCACCCACCCACCTCTATGTACCCGGGTGTCTTACCCACCTTCTCTCTATCCAATCTCCGTCTTGTCTCTCTACATCTTTCCCACTTGTGCATTCTCTCTTGCTTAATATAATAGTCATACTGATTATTGAATCGGCGGAGGACGGAAAACGAAACAAACGAAACATGTTCATCAATTAACAATAGTTAGTGACCCCTTCTCCCCCCCCCCCCCCCCCCTCCCACTAGCAATAACTCAGGCTGTGGCAGGCAGCAGGCAGCGCTTGTTCTGACCAGCAGGTAATGTAGTCATGAGTGAGTATTAAGCAGTTAACACGAGTAGCAGTATGTAAATTAGACTAAACTGCCAATCCTGTTGGGAGTTTTAGTATAATTTACATGTGTTGACTGTCTAAAGGCCTAGCTACACTGCATACGATTCGATTCACTACGATCCGATTTTGACATTTCGGAGGCATGATTGACGTGAAATTCTACCGTCTAAATAAATCTGATGAAATCCTACTAGTTATGTTCACTATATTTATTTGTAGTCTCCCGTACACGAATCTGATAAAATATCTTATTTTGTGTATCGGACATTTGATTTGATTCGTGCATTGCGGTCTACATGAGTACAGTGAACGAAAAATAGTTGTGTTGTTTCACGTAAATCATGATATACACACATCGCAGCGTATTGGGGTCAAATCGTATGCAGTGTGGCTAGGCTTTAAAGACCCACCACGTTGCGTGTCAAAATCACGGGTTTCTCGTGTTTTCCCTCTTACAGCTGGTAACACATCTTGTTTTGACTAGGTTTTACTCCCATACAAACGCCCCCAAATTGAAAACGAAACATAATTTTAAAGAGCAAGCTCAATTTCAAGTCGGGAGCATTTGTATATGGGTCACAGCTACCCAGAACCCCCCCCCCCCCCAAGGGACTTAATCGTGGTGGGTCAGTGCGTCTCTATGGCGCACTCATGATTATACGCCCAGGAGTGTAACGGACTATTAAACGGTCGTTAACTGCCCTGTGTGTATTGCCCCGTGCTAACTGAACCGAGAGAGAGAGAGAGAGAGAGGGGGAGCAACCCGAGAAAATAAACACCGGTAGCCGGTGGTCCCCTGCTACACAGTCTCGTCACGTTATTGCTAACACTTTTAATTGTTCCGCTCATTTCTCACGTCAGGGGGTTTATTGCTTTGCGATGCCCGGGGTGGGTGGGGGTGGGGGGTGGGGGTGGAATGGGGAGGGGTTGGGAGGGGGGATGGAGGGGGGATGTTATGCCGTATATTAGTTTGTTTGCTTGTCTGTCCAGCGCTGATGTGTCATTATTATTAGTCTGTTTCTGTTGGGGGAGGGGATACAAAGAATGGACGAAAGTGGAAAATGTCTCTTTCTCTGTCTCTGTCTCTGTCTCTGTCTCTCTCTCTCTCTCTCTCTCTCTCTCTCTCTCTCTCTCTCTCTCTCTCTCTCTCTCTCTCTCTCTCTCTCTCTCTCTCTCTCTCTCTCTCTCTCTCTCTCTCATTGTATTACTTGACACCCCTTCAGTGAGGGGCCTAGGCCTGAACTGAATAAATATTCGCATTCTCTCTCTCTCTCTCTCTCTCTCTCTCTCTCTCTCTCTCTCTCTCTCTCTCTCTCTCTCTCTCTCTCTCTCTCTCTCTCTCTCTCTCTCTCTGCATTACTTGACTCCCCTTCAGTGAGGGGCCTAGGCATTCGCATTCGCATTCTCTCTCTCTCTCTCTCGCTCTCACTCTCTCCCCCACACACACGCACACAAATACACACGTGAGCGCTTAAACTAACATATTTAATCAACAGCCGGGATCATTACCCCCAAAGGCTGAGAGAGTGGGGATTCACCATGGGCAAGGCATCTCCACGATAAACAAATTTTAGCCCAGTCCGCCGGAATAGCAGCTGCCCCCTCTGCTATCTGGCAGTCATGGTCGGAAACGACAGACATACATACATACCGCAAAGAATGAATATTACTAATGAAAACCGCTCTCACTGTGTCTGTCTGTCTGTTTGTCTATCTGTCTGTCTCTCTGTCTTTCTCTCTCTGTGTCTGTCTGTCTGTCTGTCTGTCTGTCTCTCTCTCTCTCTCTCTCTCTCCTCTCTCCTCTCTCTCTCTCTCTCTCTCTCTCTCTCTCTCTCTCTCTCTCTCTCTCTCTCCCTCTCTCTCTCCCCCCCCTCTCTCTCTCTCTCTCTCTCTCTCTCTCTCTCTCTCTCTCTCTCTCTCTCTCTCTCTCTCTCTCTCTCTCTCTCTCTCGGCTTATGTGTGCATGTGCGCGTATAATCAGAAAAGCGCTAACTGTTAGAAATGAACTTTTCACTCTTGCAAAAACCATACAACGCTTCCGAGTGCCAGCTGCTTATACCAGTACTATTATATGTGTCACAACCATTAACAACATGATTAAACCAATTAATATGAGAAAGCCGAACTGCTATAGTTATTAGGCCTACTCATAAAACCAAACACCAGCATAGCAT
>CM065700.1:48791262-48793762 GCA_017654935.2 Phymorhynchus buccinoides | reverse complement strand
TGTCTTTAAAAGACATAATTTACAGCCCTGAAATGATTGACATTGCAAATGTTATGTTCAGCTCTGAGATGGTTCATTGGTTAGAATTGATTCATTAGATTACGGTTGAGTATTGTATTGTTGTTGATAAGCACACTCATACACATAGGTGTGCGCACGCACGCACGCACGCACACACGCACGCGCACACACACACACACACACACACACACACACACACACACACACACACACACACACACACACACACACACACACACACACACACACACACACACACACACACACACACACAAACACACACACACACACACACACACATGCAGACACACACACACACCACACACACACACACACACACACACACACACACACACACACACACACAAACAAACACACACACACACACACACACACACACACACACACACACACACACACACACACACACACACACACACACACACACCACACACACACACACACACACACACACACACACACCACACAAATAGTTTTCACCTCATTTTAATTAATTATTTTATTATTTTTTGAATTTCATTTTCTTCTTAAATCTTGTGAACAGACTTTAAATTAAACCAATCAATAAATCACTTTAACATAATTATGCAAACACACGGATTCACATGCGCACCTTGCACTCGCAGACACACACACACATGCGCGCGCACGCACGCACACGCACACGCACGCACGCACACGCACACGCACGCACACACACACACACACACACACACACACACACACACACACACACACACACACACGACACACACACACACATTCACAATTCATGCACACAATTAATGGCATTCAAGAAAAGAAGAAGAAGAAGAAGAAGAAGAAGAAGAAGAAGAAGAAGAAGAAGAAGAAGAAGAAGAAGAAGAAGAAGAAGAAACAAAAGACTATCGATAAACAATCCCACAGCAACAGCTATCCAATTTCGTCCTTTTCTTGTTCTTTGCTTCCCCCCCTCCCTATTTCGTTTTTTTCCCCTCCACCGTTTACGAACATGAGATAGGGGCCATCTTCTGCAATATTGTGCGTGGGAAGTTTATCATTTTGCGATAAAGTTCATAATTGTGTGATAAAGCTATCAACACACACGGAGAGTTGACACCCCCACCCATTCATCCTCCCAATCTCCAGCCCATTTTCTTTCTGTGCTCCAAGTTCTGTGAGAACGGGACTACATTGGAATGGGAAGGAGGGCCTGTTTGTCTCTCTGTCTGTCTCTGCCTCTATCTTTCTCTGTCTCTCTCTAGCTCTGTCTGTCTCAGTCTGTCTCACTCTTTCTAGCTCTCTGTGTATGTCTGTATCTGTCGCTCTCTCTGTCTCTCTCTCTCTCTGTCTCTCTCTAGTTCTTTCTGTCTCAGTCTGTCTCACTCTCTCTAGCTCTCTGTGTCTGTCTGTCTCTGTCCCTCTCTCTGTCCCTCTCTTTCTCTGTCTCTGTCTAGTTCTGTCTGTCTGTCTGTCTGTCTCTGTCTGTCCCCCCCTCTCTCTCTCTCTCTGTCTGCCTCTCTCTCTCGCTCTCTCTCCGTGTGTGTGTGTGTGTGTGTGTGTGTGTGTGTGTGTGTGTGTGTGTGTGTGTGTGTGTGTGTGTGTGTGTGTGTGTGTGTGTGTGTGTGTGTGTGTGTGTGTGTTCGTGTGTGCGCGCGCGTCCGTATGTGATCAAAATATGTTCCATGTGCTAGCGCCCAAACCATTGAATCGATCGTAACTAAATTGATACACTATTTCCTTAGGTCTTGTAGCTGCTGCACGAAGAAAAATCTGTTTAACGTCCTCCGGTCTGAAACAGACACATATGGGACATTAGTAGATATAAAGATGGTGGGAACGATCCTGGAGGCAATGCCCGGAGGCAGTGCAACTCCAGGAAAGTCCCGAATTTTTAACCATACAGATGTATATAAAGGAAACTTCTTACCCAATGCTGCACAAGATATCCGATTCACACAATGGCATGCCATATCAACGTAATCCCATTGAATCCGGTGTGAATATTACAAAGACACTGAATACCAATGGATGCATTGAAACCAAAGTTGGTATGCAGAAAAATGTCATCAAATTAATTTATATTGGCAACAAAAAACCCACAACAACCCAGAATTGCGCTAAAGATACAGGGAATGTTATTAACGCATAAACCACCATGATCAAAGAGCTATATATTATCTCCCTTGCTTTCATTAGTAGGCCTCATTTTGGTGAAAATAAAGGGAAATAATTTGAAATTTACTTCAAGGAGTATGGAATTTAGTTTCCAATAGTATTTGCATTCAAAATAACGAAATTATATTTTGATTCTGGTTTTTGTTTTGGACTTTTCCTTGGACTGGGAGAGCAGTCTGTATGGCTTGCCGTCTTGATTTTATGATTCAAGGCAGAGAGATTGAGGGCAGGAAATGAGCGGGAGCCGTAAAATGAGCTGCAGTCAATGAGTCATTCTCTCTCTCTCTCTCTCTCTCTCTCT
>CM065700.1:48778762-48783762 GCA_017654935.2 Phymorhynchus buccinoides | reverse complement strand
CTGCCCCTCTACAGTTGACCTCCACAGCCACTCTATGGCCATCCTAGCTACACCATCGTCTATGGAAGACACTGCCCCTCTACAGTTGACCTCCACAGCCACTCTATGGCCATCCTAGCTACACCATCGTCTATGGAAGACACTGCCCCTCTACAGTTGACCTCCACAGCCACTCTATGGCCATCCTAGCTACACCATCGTCTATGGAAGACACTGCCCCTCTACAGTTGACCTCCACAGCCACTCTATGGCCATCCTAGCTACACCATCGTCTATGGAAGACACTGCCCCTCTACAGTTGACCTCCACAGCCACTCTATGGCCATCCTAGCTACACCATCGTCTATGGAAGACACTGCCCCTCTACAGTTGACCTCCACAGCCACTCTATGGTCATCCTAGCTACACCATCGTCTATGGAAGACACTGCCCCTCTACAGTTGACCTCCACAGCCACTCTATGGCCATCCTAGCTACACCATCGTCTATGGAAGACACTGCCCCTCTACAGTTGACCTCCACAGCCACTCTATGGCCATCCTAGCTACACCATCGTCTATGGAAGACACTGCCCCTCTACAGTTGACCTCCACAGCCACTCTATGGCCATCCTAGCTACACCATCGTCTATGGAAGACACTGCCCCTCTACAGTTGACCTCCACAGCCACTCTATGGCCATCCTAGCTACACCATCGTCTATGGAAGACACTGCCCCTCTACAGTTGACCTCCACAGCCACTCTATGACAATCCTAGCTACACCATCGTCTATGGAAGACACTGCCCCTGTACAGTTGACCTCCACAGCCACTCTATGACAATCCTAGCTACACCATCGTCTATGCAAGACACTGCCCCTCTACAGTTGACCTCCACAGCCACTCTATGACAATCCTAGCTACACCATCGTCTATGGAAGACACTGCCCCTCTACAGTTGACCTCCACAGCCACGCTATGGCCATCCTAACTACACCATCGTCTCATGAGAGGGACACATAATGTCGGAATCGAGAACTGTTTCACGTCAACGTCAGTTTAAAAACTTCCAGAGATGTTTGTGTCTTTCTTTCACCTCCTTCTGTACAACTCTGTGGGGAAGACAGGACGACGAGGGGCGTGAACAGTACGTGAAGGGCCAGCCACACTGCATACGAATCGATTCACCTCGACCCGAGTTTGACATTTGTGAGGCACGATTGACGTGAAATTCTACGGTATAAATAAATAAGACTGAACAAAAAACACAAACGCCCATCATATTATTTGTGGCCAAGTTTCACGTGAATTGCTCACTTTTCATCAGGCCGTATCAGATTCTATGGTTGTGACAGAAATTAATTATAAATTATAAATATATACTGTATAAATATATCTGATGAAATCCTGCTAGTTATGTTCACTATTTTGTAGTCCCTCATACACGAATCTGATAAAATATCTTATTTTTGTATCGGGTATTTTATTTTGATTCGCATAATACGGTCTACGTGAGTATAATGAACGAAAATAGAAGAGTTATTTTCAGACGGAAGTATTTCGTGTGAATCATGACTCACAGACATCGTCACAATCGTATCGTATTGCGGTCAAATCGTATGTGGTGTGATGCTGTCTTAAGAGTGACATAAAACTGACTTCTCGTTTCTTTTAGGCTGGTAATAAATCCGGGACAAGGGGACTAGTGGTTGGCTTTGGAAATAGGCAGTACTGACACAACGTAAACTTCCTCCAAGACGACTTCTTAGGCCAAATTAAGATTAGGGTACACAGGGGGAAAAGCACGATGTACGGTGGATATTTCGCAATAAAGAAGTGCAAGGTGTAATGATATTAACACGGAAAAGAAAGGACTACTAACAACATGCAAACCTCCGTCAAGAGGTCAAATCATTTTCATTTCATTAAAAGTTAGTCGACCACTCAAACTTAACAAAAACAAGTTAACATTGCTGTAACTAAACAGCTCTCTTGAAGAGATAGGGGAAGACGGGGTAAAAAGCGCATGGGCGGGTAAGAAGCCCACCCCAATTATCTCATGAAATGAAGCAAATTTCAGTCTCATTTTGCCCATGAGACGAGCGTTAATGTCTAGCATTCGTCTCATGGGCAAATTGGACTGAAAGTTTCTTTATTTCATGAGATAATTGGGGTGGGCTTCTTACCCGCCCATGCGCTGTTTACCCCGTCTTCCCCTACTACAAAATATCAAGAGATCGTGAAAACAAACAGAAATAAAAGAGAGAGTCTAAAGCGTAACCTTGGCGCGGTTGAAACAAGAATGGGAACAAAAATAGCAAACTTGACAGTGAAACCCACATAACCAGAATCAGCCAATCAAATTGGAAGACACTCAGCACGTGAGCAATTAACAGGGGTCAGATGCTGATTAATCCGGGGTCGATTCTCTGTTTCTGTACTGAGTGGCAAGGTCACTTGGTGCTTAGTGATGACTATCGGAACGGCTAACGTTGCTCCGGCAGAACGTGTTTGTCCCTTGGGAGAAGTTAATTCGTCTGCCACCTGAGCTCTCTGTCTGTCTTGCTTCGTCTTCCTTCCTTCCTTCTCCTGGCTTCTCCTGGCACCTTGCTTGACCAACCGTTATAGTAGTTCATTAGGCTATGTCCTAGCAAACACACAGACATTCCCCAGGCCTTTCCTGACCAACCTATGGACTTCATCGAGTAAGGGATAGGGTTCAAATCTGTTTAAGGCCCAGCCACCCTGCATACGATTTGATCCCAATACGATGCGACTGTGACGATGTGTGTGAGTCATGATTCACGTGAAATACTTCCGTCTAAAAATGATTCTACTGTTTTCGTTCACTATGCTAATGTAGACCCCAATACACGAATGAAATAAAATATCTGATACCAAAATACAAATATTTCATCAGATTCGTGTTCGGGGGACTACAGATATAGTGAACATAATTAGTAGAATTTCAGAAGATTCATTTAGACAGTAGAATTTCACAAGAATCGTGCCTTACAAAGGTCAAATCGCATAGCATTGGGATGGAATCGTATGTAATATAGCAGCCCTTTAGGGTTATTTTTATGCAACGGAAAGTTTGAAAAATTAAAAGAACCAACAAGAACGTAACCCCCTACAACCAGCATCGAGCACGAGAATGTTCCACGCCTTCATGGCAATTTCCCCTGGCCACCGAAAATACACAATTCGCATATACAGTAACGCTTCGAGCGGCTGTTCAGTTTTTGTTTGTGGCTCAAGCCACAAACCTATAACTCACTTTGTCGGTCGGTCGGTCTGTCTGTCTGTCTGTCTGTCGGTCCAAAATTGTCGCACATTTTGACAAAATTGTCGCACTTCAAATCGAGCCTACACTTCAAATTATAATATAATTTTTTTTTAGCTTTACGTCCTCTTGGCCGAAACCATATGGGACATTACTTTTTACATGTGTTTTTTTAGGAAGGGGGGGAAAGGGGAAAAGAATATGATGTTTCTATCGATTTTAGTTTTTCAAATTGAGGCCGCTCTTTAAAATGATGTATCTTAAAAGCGTACAAAATAATAAACATACGTAATACAGACACTACAACAGACACGACGAGTGGTGCTTCTTTTGATGAGTATAAGTAGGATACATAGTTTTACATGTTTTCCAAAAGATATAAAAAGTTACGAAATGGTGCAGAGATAACATTCTGGTTTACAGATTAAAATTATTGAAAAGCCAGGGGAGGTGACTCATGATTGGAGTGGTAAAAATAGACCGCGTGCCACATACTATTGCGATTTCGCGCTTGTTTATAAATTATTTTATTATTAATCTTTGATTGCGATGAAAATCACCCTCAACTGATTTCCAACCCTATCCCTCAACCGGTGAAGTACACAAGTTGGGCGAAAATGGCCTAGCGAATGTAGGTGGGTCTGTTAGGACAAAACCGTTCTTTGAAATTACGGTACGACTTAGTCTGTTGTGGAAGACTATGAGTGGCGGGGTAATCAAAAATGGTCACACACGTAATGTTCTCATCCCTAGCTGGTGCATTTGTACAACAGTGTTCAAGTGCTTCGGCTGTTGGGATGATCCCTGGAGTCTTTAAGCCAGGGAACGATGACAACAACAACTCTCAAACTAGGGGGCATTGGCACTGGCTTTAGTGCTGCAGCCAAAGGGATTCGTTGGCCTTTGGGGACCTTCCCCAACGCCAGCTGTCCTCAAATTCCTTATTTTATTATTAAAGAAAAACGGCGAAACGCCCAAGTTGTAGATGGTCATGCCTCAAGGGCCATGCCTCAGATCCCTTTGGCCGAGAGAGTGGGGATGTACCTTGGGCAAGTCTTCTCCACAATAAAGCAAACACATTTTAGCCCAGCCCGCCGGAATAGCAGCTGCCCCCTCTGCTATCTGGCAGTCATAGTCGGAACCAACAGAGAAGCACGCATACAGTTGATTGAAATAGTGAGGCTAAGAGAGGAGCTAACGAAATGGAACAGAGGTAGAGAACTCTCTACACTTAAATCCCCTCCACCAAGGCGCCGGCGGAGAGAATTGCGTACAAACAAATCAACATTTTATTCAATAATGGACATAACCTTCTAGTGTTGAATATGTTGCGCATAAAGAACGCGCAACACAGAATAAACAGGTAAGCCTCGAAAGGTGGAGGGGAGTTAATTAAAGAGAGTTATCTACCTTTGTTCAATTTTAAATTACAGTTCTCTGAGTTCTTCAAACGTGAAAGCTTTGCGAGTGCCTTGTTCAGTTCAGTGTTGCTTCACTGCACAACGATAGCTATGTTTGTCTCGATGTTCCGATTCCCTCAGTCCAAGTATTTGTTTGTCTTTCTGCGTCTGTCTCTTTGGCTCGGCCTCTTTCACTCTCTGTACCTCTGTCTCTCTCTCTCTCTCTCTCTCTCTCTCTCTCTCTCTCTCTCTCTCTCTCTCTCTCTCTCTCTCTCTCTCTCTCTCTCTCTCTCTCTCTCTCTCTCTCTCTCTCTCTCTCTCTCTCTCTCTCTCTC
>CM065700.1:48758762-48761262 GCA_017654935.2 Phymorhynchus buccinoides | reverse complement strand
CGTCGGTTTGAATTTGGGGCCATTTATATGGGAGTCAGACTTGGTCAAACCAAGATTTCTTTCCAGTTATAAGAGGGAAAACACGTGAAACCCATGATTTTGACACGTGATCTGGTGGATCTTTAGCTTCACGTCTGCTCAATGTAACAGCGGACAGAGTGCTCTTCCCCTTGTCATAAAGGGACAGTACTCCACCAGACGGTGAAGCACTTTTTATTGCCCCTTGACCAGTGGGCCTTTTTACCGGGGCTGGAGTGTAAGCAGACACTGGCTGTTAGCTGTGGCAGAGTTTTTATGGCGGACAGGGGATTTCTTTTTTTTTAGTGGGGTCACCATTGACCGTGGCATTTAGTGTGTGGTGCATCCCAATTGCGCCATTTTTTTATATTACCACTCAATTGCGCCATTGTTATATTACCCCTCAATTGCGACATTTTTTAAAAATTACCCTCAATTACGCCATTTAAAATTACCCCTGAATAACGCCATTTTTTAAAAATTACCCCTCAATTGCGCCATTTTTTCATTACCACTCAATTTCGCCAATATTTTAGTACCCCTCAATTCTGCATTTTGTTAACCCTCAATTGCGCTTGTGTCAATTGCGCTCGTTGAAATGGTTCATGAAGAAGCAACATGATGGAAGTTTGTTTTTTTCTTCTCAAATTGAGATTCTATTTCAGAAGATAGAATTTCTTCTTTTTCTTCTGTGTTCCCAGGCGATGCGGCCATAAGAGGGTAAAGCACTGTACGTATGTGCCCGGTTTTCAGTTTCCACTGGTCTCCCCGCTGCATTCAGCTGACACATTCCAATTTCAGAAGAGATAAGATATAGCTAACTTTCCTTATGAAGATAAAAAAAACACCTCAAGAATTTAAATAGCTTTTCTAGTTTTGATTTTATAGTCATCTGAAGTTTAGCATCTACGAATCATCAATTGCGGAAACCAGGCGCATTAAAATAATATTTTGATGTTCATACCCAGATAGGCGCAATTCAGGAATGTTCACATTTGCGCAATTGAGTGGTAGTCTTAGTGTGTTGGGTGTGAGTGCTCGAGAGGGAAGTAAAGGTCATCTTCCTTCCTTACCTGTATACAGTTTGTGGAATGGTGTGTGTGTGTGTGTGTGTGTGTGTGTGTGTGTGTGTGTGTGTGTGTGTGTGTGTGTGTGTGTGTGTGTGTGTGTGTGTGTGCATGCGCGCGCGCCTGTGTATGAATCATAATACTGATCACAAGAAGTTATTGGCTCTATTGTAATGTGTCTAAAATTGTGTAGGTGTCACAAAGAGAAACCCAAACTCACCAACAATTTAATACAATGTATTTTCCCGAAAACATTCCTTAGCACTGTCAGTTTGATTTCACCACATTTACCTTCTATTTAGCATGCTTCCATATGTAACCAGAGCCATCACGGAAAAGCTGTAATGTTGATCCCCCCCCCCCCCCCCCCCCCGCCCTCTTCATGTTTGCGACTTTCGATCTCAAAGTCTGGCTCTTTCAGTTTTAGGACAATAACCCCAGGTAAATCCTAACCCCCATCCTTGTCCCAAGAACGACAGAATGTTCGTTCTCAGTGAACATTTTCAATGCTAAAAATTGATGGGAGGGTAGTGGGGGTGGGGGTGGGGGTGGCGGTAATATCAATGTTGTCCGTAACTATTTGTGACTAGCATAAAAGGTCCTAAACATGGGACAGATTTAAAGGTCACGTAAGCTCTATCGCCGAGCACCTCTTACTATGTATGGTATTTAAAGAAAAGAAGGTATTATGTACTTTATAGTCACAGAGGCGTCTCTGTGAAATTCGGGTTGTTCCCACCTGGAGAGTGCGTCGCAGCCAGAGGCGCACCACCCCTTATGGCCTGACACGTTGATGTTGGTCCGAGGTGTCCTTGTTTCTAAGGCATCTACCTACAGCTAAAGACAAGTGTACCGTAACTATTTATGACTAGCATAAATTGTTTTAAACGTGGCCCAGGATGGTTTTGGAAGGTCATGTAGGCTCTAGAGAAGGTGAGATTAGCGTCAAATCGGTCAGAGATCCTTATGGTCGGTTGTAGGCTCTAACGTGAAGCACCACTTATACAGCCTGACACACTGATGGTGGTCCGAGATGTCACTGTTTCTAAGAATCTACCTACTGCTAAAAACAAGTGTACCTTAACTTTTTGTGACTAGTATAAATTCTCCAAACCATGGGATAGTCTTGGAAGGTCATGTAGGCTCTAACGTGAAGCACCTCTTACATAGCCTGACATTTTGATGGTGGTCCGAGGTGTCATTGTTTCTAAGGATCTACCTACTGCTAAAAACAAGTGTCCCTGAACTATGTATGACTAGTATACATTGTCCAAACCATGGGATGGTTTTGGAAGGTCATGTAGGCTCTAACGTGAAGCACCTCTTATACAGCCTGACATGTTGATGGTGGTCCGAGGTGTCATTGTGGCTAAGCCACCTGCCTTCTGTTGGGTGTCACTTTCACGTTCAGTTGT
>CM065700.1:48743762-48751262 GCA_017654935.2 Phymorhynchus buccinoides | reverse complement strand
TGTGTGAATGAGTGTGTGTGTGTGTGTGTGTGCGCGCGTGCGTGCGTGCGTGTGCGTGTGTATATATGGCTAATATTTTTTATTATAAGAAAAAGAAAAGTGAGATGGAATAAACGCGGTAATGTCTCTCACCCTCTTTGTCTTTCTTACCCTATTATCCCCTCCTTCACTATGTTTTATGCCTTCTTTTCTTTCTTCCCTCCTTTCCTTTGCTTTTGTTTCTTTCCCTCTTACCTTCAGGGCATCATTATAGCCATTAGATCCATAAAAAGGATGCCTGTTGTTTCTGTGCGTGGTGAGGTACATCGGGAGAAAAGGGCACAGTAGGGGGGTGGGGGTGGGTGGGGTAGATAGGAACAATATATCAGAATGAGAGAAAAAAGGAAGACAAGAAATAGCAAGAAGGAAGGAATAACAAAGTAGTAGAATAAAAGAAAACAAGAAGAAGAAGAAGACTGAAGAAGAAGAGAAGAAGAAGAAGAAGAAGTAGTAGAAGAAAACTCAAATCAAGATGAATTTATTGGTAATGGATGTTGTATTTGGTGTTGAAGACCTCAAGCTTGATAAACCACATAGCAAACTTATAAATTGCATGTTACTTGTTGGTAAGCTGTGTATGAGCATTTGTTAAAAAAACACCCCACAATCTTTGAAAGGGAATACGTTCGAGGAAGAAGAGAGAGAGAGAGAGAGAGAGAGAGAGAGAGAGAGAGAGAGAGAGAGAGAGAGAGAGAGAGAGAGAGAGAGAGAGAGAGAGAGAGAGAGAGACTTCAGACTTCAGATACTTTAGCAAGGATAAGAATTTTTTGAGGCTGGGCCAGAGAGAGAGAGAGAGAGAGAGAGAGAGAGAGAGAGAGAGAGAGAGAGAGAGAGAGAGAGGAGAGAGAGAGAGAGAGAGAGAGAGAGAGAGAGAGACAGAGAGAGAGAGAGAGAGAGAGAGAGAGAGAGAGAGAGAGAGAGATACAGAAAAAGAGATACAGAAAAAGAGAGACAGAGTCAAAGGCAGAGAGGAAGGAAGAAAATAAGAAATATTATTTTTGTGGTTACCTTCTGGGCATCACTATAGCCATTAGAGGCCTAGAGAATGACCCTCCTGTGCGTGATCTGCTACATCTGGAAGGCACCGTGGGAGAAGCCAAAATGGGGGGAGCGGGTATGTGTGGGTGTGCGTGTGTTCTTCTTTCCTACTCGCGTTCGCGAGCGCGCGCACCCACGCACACACACACGCACGCGCACGCACACACACACACACACACACAGGATGAAAAAAAGCCTTGTTAGCGTATTCTTTAACCCTCAATAAAGATCATTTTCACTTGACTTGACTTGACACACACACACACGCGCGCGCGCGCACGCACACACTGACACACACACACACACACACACACACACACACACACACACACACACACACACACACACACACATTTTATATTATAATACAAACAAAAAACCGTACCCACACAAACTGAGGAGAGAGAGAGAGAGAGAGAGAGAGAGAGAGAGAGAGAGAGAGAGAGAGAGAGAGAGAGAGAGAGAGAGAGAGAGAGAGAGAGAGAGAGAGGAAATAGAGAGATAGAGAGAGAGAGAGAGGGGGGAGAGAGAGAGGAGAGAGAGAGAGTGAGAGATATAGAGATAGAGAGAGAGATATATATATAGAGAGAGGAGAGAGAGGGAGGAGAGAGAGGGAGGAGAGAGAGAGAGAGAGAGAGAGAGAGAGAGAGAGAGAGAGAGAGAGAGAGAGAGAGAGAGAGAGAGATATATATATATATAGAGAGAGAGAGAGAGAGAGAGAGAGATTAAAATTATGGAGTGCTCACAATGTTTCAAATAGGTTCATTTGTGTGTGTTATATTTTCCCTAGTAAATAATCTCGTCAAATAAATCGATTTGAAGGCAAACAAGAGGCAAAGCCTTCAAGGCTCACGCCTGATTTTTATTACTATAATACTGTTATGTAGACACTTGTGCATCTGAAAACAGAATGAATTTTTATTTTACTGTGTAAATCAAATTATTTCTGTGCATTAAATTACCCCTACCCCTTTCTTTAAAATATAATTATATGTATGTTTATATATGCGCATGTAACATAGTGGAGCCCTATTTTTATTTTTGGCAAACAAGTAAAATTGAAAAGCATATTGACCAAGCTTTCAGAAAAAAACATAGTGACCAATCCCCCCCTCCTGCGCCCCACCGCCGGGGTAAGGGGGGTCTACGGACACCTGTCCTCTTAGAAAATTAATAATTGAAGTTGCGGAATTCGTAAGGCCATACTCCTGATCTGTTTCTGTTTTAAACTGATTGTTCATGCGATAAAAACTTGTTCCACATCATCTACATTTCTGTAAGATACTTTAGTCCTCATATTTTATTTTCGTTTCGTTAATTTTCCCCCCCTCTGCCACAAAGCAAAGGTCAAGGTCCCAGCGTGCACGCTCATCCATGGTGATCAATCGTCTAGGCCTAACATAGGATTCTGATCTGTATTCGTACGTCGAAGGCAGTGAAATCGACGAACACTGGATTTGCCATATATTTTTTCAAGATTGAAATGATTGTGGGCTAAATGTTAGGTACGTCGTCTTGATTATGAGGTAAGGCGTGATCTCAACTTGTTCTGAGTTGTTGTGTGTGTGCGCTCGCCGGAAGTGCGATAATAAGTATTGCATGCGCATAGATGATGCGCGAATGAACACGAACAACCGTTGTCAAAGGCGCAAATAAAACGAAATAACCGGGCCGTCAACGCCTCACACTCGGTACATCCATTTGTTACAGACAATATAAGTACACGACGTTACAATGTACCTATTTGTACACACCTGAAGTCTTGTGTTTCTTTTTAAACAGAGTTTTTGTATATAATGGAGAGTCTTCTTTCCAGTATCACAGTATCTGTACAGCACAACAGTAATCTCTGCAACAAATGATTGTATTTCTTATGCTCTTTGTAGATGCATCTGACTGCTTTGATCGTTGTGAGTTGAAGGCTCATTTCAAAATCAAGTATCCTGCTAACTTTAACCCTCCAACGCCTTGTATTTTTTAGAGAAAATTAGAGAAAACGACAATGTTAAAGTTTGGAGATTGCAAGGTTAAAGGTTGCACAAAAGTGATCTCTGCAACAAATGATAGTCTTTCTTGTGTCCTTTATTGATGCATCTGACTACTTTGATCATCGTGACTTGAAGGCTCACGTCAAAATCAAATATCCTGCTAACTTTAACCCTCCAACACCTTATATATTTAGAGAAAACGATAACGTTAAAGTTTGGAGAGTGCAAGGTTAAAGGTCGGGCCACGGACGCAACACACACATACACACACACACACACACACACACACACACACACACACACACACACACACACACACACACACACACACACACACACACAACCGATCACGTACGATACTATAGACTCACTTTGTTTTAAAAAAACGACGTGAGCCCAAAATGATTTTTTTCTTTAAAGGTAATGGAATGACACATTTCGTACAAATAGTTCCCCCACCTTCTGGAAATCCTGTACTTGTAACTACCCCTAATCTGCTATATGCGCTACCTCTTTGACTCTGCCTTTTCCCTTTGATTTCTATCATCTTTCTGACTTATTGGCCCATTCGCATGCCTCAAGAAAAATCTTCCAAATAATTTTACTCCTTTGAGCTCCTCCGAAAACGGAACGTGTCGGCTGTATGCAGCAGGGAGACCAGTGAAAACTGAAAAACGGACACAGACGTACCTTACCCGTTATGGCCATATGGCTCGTGAATGCAGAAGAAGAAGAAGAAGAAGAAGAAGAAGAAGAAGAAGAAGAAGAAGAAGAAGACCGAAATTAAACAAAACAAAACAAGCATACAAACACACAAACAAAAACCAAAATGAAGAAATATGATTAGATGTTGTTGATGTACCCTGGCTAAAAGACTCCAGGGATAATCCCAACAGCCGAAGCACTTGAACACTATGGTACAAATGCATCAGCTAGGGATGAGAACATTACGTGTGTGACCGTTTTTGATTACCCCCGCAACATGGGCAGCCACACTCAGTCTTCGGGGGAAAGACGATTAGTGACAGGCAGGTTTTCAATATTTGTAAAATGCCCTGATGATGAGTCATGAAGAAGAAGTTGTTGCCATTTTGTCTTTAATGATTATGGAAAACTTATGAAAATGCGATTGGAATATAAAACCCGATATCAAACTAAAGAGAAAATGAAAAAAGAAGCAAAACGCGATCAACAAGTGTCGTTACTGAAAGGTGTAGCGCACACACAATAACTCGTTCATCCTTTTTTTATTATTTGATTTTCAGTTTTTTCTTTTCGTTTTCGTTCTTTTGTCTTCTTCTCACTAGCCTCCCACCCCCTGCTCTTCCATTTCTCCTCCCTCCCAGCCTCATATTTAAATTTCCCCCATTTAAAGTCTCGTTGTCCATGCCTCTTCCATTACACCCCCTTCCCACCCCCTCTTCTTTAATTTCCCCCATTTAAAGTCTCGTTGTCCATGCCTCTTCCATTGCACCCCCTACCCACCCCCTCTTCTTTAATTTCCCCCATTTAAAGTCTCATTGTCCATGCCTCTTCCATTACACCCCCTTCCCACCCCCTCTTCTTTAATTTCCCCCATTTAAAGTCTCGTTGTCCATGCCTCTTCCATTGCACCCCCTTCCCACCCCCTCTTCTTTAATTTCCCCCATTTAAAGTCTCGTTGTCCATGCCTCTTCCATTGCACCCCCTACCCACCCCCTCTTCTTTAATTTCCCCCATTTAAAGTCTCGTTGTCCATGCCTCTTCCATTACACCCCCTTCCCACCCCCTCTTCTTTAATTTCCCCCATTTAAAGTCTCATTGTCCATGCCTCTTCCATTACACCCCCTTCCCACCCCCTCTTCTTTAATTTCCCCCATTTAAAGTCTCGTTGTCCATGCCTCTTCCATTGCACCCCCTACCCACCCCCTCTTCTTTAATTTCCCCCATTTAAAGTCTCGTTGTCCATGCCTCTTCCATTGCACCCCCTACCCACCCCCTCTTCTTTAATTTCCCCCATTTAAAGTCTCGTTGTCCATGCCTCTTCCATTGCACCCCCTACCCACCCCCTCTTCTTTAATTTCCCCCATTTAAAGTCTCGTTGTCCATGCCTCTTCCATTGCACCCCCTTCCCACCCCCTCTTCTTTAATTTCCCCCATTTAAAGTCTGGTTGTCCATGCCTCTTCCATTGCACCCCTACCCACCCCCTCTTCTTTAATTCCCCCCATTTAAAGTCTCGTTGTCCATGCCTCTTCCATTACACCCCCTTCCCACCCCCTCTTCTTTAATTTCCCCCATTTAAAGTCTCGTTGTCCATGCCTCTTCCATTGCACCCCCTACCCACCCCCTCTTCTTTAATTTCCCCCATTTAAAGTCTCGTTGTCCATGCCTCTTCCATTGCACCCCCTACCCACCCCCTCTTCTTTAATTTCCCCCATTTAAAGTCTGGTTGTCCATGCCTCTTCCATTGCACCCCTACCCACCCCCTCTTCTTTAATTCCCCCCATTTAAAGTCTCGTTGTCCATGCCTCTTCCATTACACCCCCTTCCCACCCCCTCTTCTTTAATTTCCCCCATTTAAAGTCTCATTGTCCATGCCTCTTCCATTGCACCCCCTACCCACCCCCTCTTCTTTAATTTCCCCCATTTAAAGTCTCGTTGTCCATGCCTCTTCCATTACACCCCCTTCCCACCCCCTCTTCTTTAATTTCCCCCATTTAAAGTCTCGTTGTCCATGCCTCTTCCATTGCACCCCCTTCCCACCCCCTCTTCTTTAATTTCCCCCATTTAAAGTCTCGTTGTCCATGCCTCTTCCATTGCACCCCCTTCCCACCCCCTCTTCTTTAATTTCCCCCATTTAAAGTCTCGTTGTCCATGCCTCTTCCATTGCACCCCTACCCACCCCCTCTTCTTTAATTTCCCCCATTTAAAGTCTCGTTGTCCATGCCTCTTCCATTGCACCCCCTACCCACCCCCTCTTCTTTAATTTCCCCCATTTAAAGTCTCGTTGTCCATGCCTCTTCCATTGCACCCCCTACCCACCCCCTCTTCTTTAATTTCCCCCATTTAAAGTCTGGTTGTCCATGCCTCTTCCATTGCACCCCTACCCACCCCCTCTTCTTTAATTTCCCCCATTTAAAGTCTAGTTGTCCATGCCTTTTCCATTACACCCCTATGCACCCCCTCTTCTTTAATTTTCTCCCAGATTCATATCTTCATATGCTTGTTGTTGTAACCCTTCCCGTACCCCGTGGGTGTAATTGCACCCATATTTGTACTTTTTGCTTCATATTTTCAAAACCGTTCATTCAATCTTGCTGAAATTTTATGACGTTGTCAATGAAAGATGCGAGCATGGGCACTCAAAAACGCAAGCATTTGTGTTAAAAACATGCTATTAAATGATCAACAACAAAGTCGTCGTTTAATGTATTCCTCTTCTTCCTCCCTTCCCTTCTTCCCTTCTTCCTCTCATTCTTTTGATCGGAAATGGATTTGTCACCCATTGGCTCATCCCCCCCTCCCCCGCCACCCGTCTTACAATCAGTCATCACCCCACCCCTCTCTATTTTCTCTTTATATCTTTCTCTTTTTTTCTTCTCTCCTTCTATCTCTCCTTCTATCTTTCAGTCATCTTTTCTGTTCTCTCTCTCTCTCTCTCTCTCTCTCTCTCTCTTCTCTCTCCTCTCTCTCTCCTCTCTCTCTCTGTCTCTGTCTCTGTCTCTCTCTCTCTCTCTGCTCTCTGTCGTCTCTCTCTCTCTCTCTCTCTCTCTCTCGCTCTCTCTCTCTCTCTCAACTCTCGGTCTCTTATCTCTCTCTCTCTCTCTTCTCTTCTCTGTCTCTCTCTCTCTCTCTCTTCCTCTCTCTCTTCTCTCTCTCTCTCTCTCTCTCTCTCTCTCTCTCTCTTCTCTCTCTTCTCCTCGCTCCAGCTCTCAGCGGGTTATCCGTCGGATCACAGAGAAGAGGCGAATCATACAGACGAAAATCTCATTTCCCCTCTCACTTCCGTGTCCATTTACCCCACCCCCTCTACCTCTCCCACCTCCTTCCCCAATCTCTCCCCTTTAATCAACCGGGCCCCCCCTTCTATCCCCCTCCTCCCTCTTCTGCCCTCCGTATCCCCTCCCTAACTAACTAAACTTCTTCTTTCTTGGAAGTGTGGGTGGTGTATGGCATTCCAAACGTCAAACAATTATTTGCACGATTTTTAGTGGTGAAATGAGGCATTTTCCTCATTCTGTGCACACAATTCATTCTGTGGTGCACATAATTCATTCTGTGGCACACACAATTCATTCTGTAGGACAGAATTCATTCTGTAGGACAGAAATTCATTCTGTAGGACAGAATTCATTCTGTGGCACACAAATTCATTCTGTAGGACAGAATTCATTCTGTAGGACAGAATTCATTCTGTGCACAAAATGTATTCTGTGGGATACACATTTCATTTTG
>CM065700.1:48731262-48738762 GCA_017654935.2 Phymorhynchus buccinoides | reverse complement strand
AAAGTGTTCCTGTTCTATAGTATGCAAGCATGTTCTTCCTTCTGTTTACAGCATGAAAAACATATCTAGACAAGCTATATCTATGGTTACTATTGTTTGCTTTCAGCAGTACATCTAATGGCATAATAACAGAACATTTTTAGGAACAAAACCGTAAATATCTGTACATAAGCAATACAAAATAAAATGGGATTCGTTTTCATTCGGTGTCTTACAGAAAGGACACATTCTATCTTCATTATCGTCACTATATCTTTGGACATCATTGTTAGGTAGCAAGGCGTTGAATCGTGTTTGTGAAATGGCAACTCTACAGCAATAATCCACACAACTAATGTACTGTTCCCTTTAATGTCACCGCCAATGTCGCATTTTTGCACCACAATGATTTAACACTCGTGTCATTAAAACTCTTGAATCAGGGTCTATTATTCAATTATATTGTGTTCCTAAAGTTGGGCAGTAAGGATTGACCCTATTCTAAATGTGTCACAGACAAATCCCACAATATTGCAGATGAAATATTTTCTGTAACCAAATACATTGTATGGAAATGTTTGGTTCAAAAATGGCTGGCGGTGAAAGGGCTAAAAATGGTCTTAAAGGATCCATATACTGTACCTGTCTCGATCTCTAATTGAACCTGACCATTCCTGAATGAAGAAATCTACAAATCTCTGTTTTAAAACCCGTAAGAATGCTTTAACATCTCCAACACCTTGTTGAAGCCATACAATATTAAAACCTGTTTCGCATAGAATGTGACGTATCTGAGAAACCCTGAGGGTGGGTGGGAGGGGTGTAATGAGTGTGCAGATTTGTTGATCCCGTTGCATTAGCAGTGATATCAACAGGATGGCTGTTCAGGAACATCATTGCCATTTATCAAGTGTTGTAGGAACAACTACAAACATGATGTAGGTCTTTAAATTCAATAAACCGCTATGGACTCCATAACTAAAGAAACTGAACAACTTTATCTGACAACAGTGACTGCAGACATGGAAAACAAATGAGCACTAACGTAACTTCGATGCATCTTCATTGCCCGATCACCTAACCCTTGAATGAAAAAGCACGGAATTATCCACAGGCATGTAAGAGAGAGGGGAGAGAGAGAGAGAGAGAGAGAGAGAGAGAGAGAGAGAGAGAGAGGGAGAGAGAGAGGGAGGAAGGAAACACACACACACACACACACACACACACACACGCGCGCGCGCGCGCACACGCACACACACACACACACACACACACACACATATATATAACACACACACACACACACACGCACACGCACGCACGCACGCACGCACGCACGCACGCACACACACACACACACACACACACACACACACACACACACACACACACACACAACACACACACACACAACACATCTTTCCCTTCGTCTTTTGAATCCTTTTCCCGACTCCCTCAAAGTGTACTAAAAATGATTTATAGTATAATTTGTTTGTCTTCTATTGCAGTCGTCGTACTGTGACCGCCATAACGCCGGGCAGAAAGCAATGGAACACAGGCCTGGATTGGGACTAGGCCTATTACTACCACTTCTAAACAAAAAAACACAGTCATGCGAATCCTGGATCAACAATGCATCTTTGTGTGAAACAGCGATTCTTATCTTCTGTTTGTTCACTTAGACCTGTGCCGTTTGACGAGGAAACATTCTAGTCCAAATATTCAGTGCAGGAAAATGTGAAATAAATATTTCGATCTATTACTACGATTCCAGACAAAAACCTAGATTAGGGTTGATTAATTTTTCTAGCACTTCTAACATACGAATATACAAGCCTGGATGATTGAAAACAAATATAAATGTGCGAGAAAGATTCGTATTTTTCTTTTTCTTAATATTTAAGACTTATTTATAATTGAAATTGTCGTCTAAAGCGAAACATGTTACCAAAATGAACCCCCAAAAAGTATAAAGGTACAGAAAGTCTTTCACGAACATTATTAAATTTATTTAAACAAATCAATATCTAATTGATTATGAAATAAGAAACAATGTACGTGAGATTACGAAATCATCATCGCTTGCTTAATTGAAACGCAACTGAGGAAAGAATAACACCAAATTGTCTAACTTTGGGACATAACTTTGGTGACAAAATGGATGGTGAGTTTTGTAACAAATTGAAAGACAACTTACATGACCAAAAGGTAGAAGACGTTGGTGACAAAACGAGGTGTAATAAGATGGGAGACCATTGCGATGGCAGAAAGAGAGGCGACTTTGAGCTAAGCACAGAAGACGATTGTGTTAGCATTGGAGAAAAGATTGGTGACAAAATGGCGGCCACAACCTGTGCCACTCAATCCACTATCCTTTCCAGTCATGTACAAGTAGACAAGGGAACCCCACTCACACGTGATCCTCACTCTCCCAGGCGTCCAATCAAAAATCTGAGCGAATGTGTAAAGACCTGGCTACGTCACGCACGTGCGCGGTTGCTATGGTTACGAGGTCAAGGTCAACGAGGAGAGTTCAGCCAATTTCACCAACTTGGAGACGATTCTTCTTCGGTAATTTCCGTGGGCATTCTTCCGTCATCTTCGGTAATTTCCGTGGATACTCTCTCATCCTTTTCGGCAAACTTCGGGAACGGAGTGTCGTCATACCCGGGCAATCTTACGTCACCTTCGTCAATGTTCGTAGATCGCATATCACCGATGAAGGTGTCTAATGTTTCATCACATTCAGAAGTCTTTATCAAGGACAATGCTTCATCATTGTCAAGCATCTTTACGAACAATACAAACTCATTACCCCTGCTCAGCATCAGTGGTGGGAAAAGTGAAGGTCATCTCCTAGACAACAGCTGTGACGTCATCATGGGCCATATAGGAACTGAGAAGAATGAGGACACGGAACGTTTGATGATAGACGAAGAAGAAGATGATGATGATGAAGAAGAAGAAGACAATGATGTAGAAAATACAAATTGTGTTTCAGCAAGTTGCAAGGACAAGCTAAGAAACCTCACTCTGGTCTCCTTTCTTTGGGCGCTTCTCTCCCTTGTCGTGGCCGGCGCATGCGCGGTGAGCTTCTTTCACCCGAACTGGGTCAGTCACCCGGATGGGATGCACTCCTTCGGGCTCTTCCGGCGGTGTCGACCCGACCCAAATTCTCCCCCCTCCTCCCTCTCGGATTATTCTGCCCCCGGCGTTTTGTGCGAAGGGTGGGGAGAGGAAGGGAGAGTGGAGATAGGGAGTGTTCCTGGACAAGCGTGGCGAATCTCCACCGTGCTGTTTGGAGCTGGGACCACGCTTCAAGGGTTGGGAGCGTTGGTGACGTTGGTGCTGTTAGTGACGCCTTTGGTGGCGTCATACTGTGAACGTTATGACGATCATCATCGTCGTCGCTGTCGTCATCGCTGTCATCGTCATCGTCGTCAGTGTCATCGTTGGTGTGACGTCAGGCGCGTGGCGGTCTTCTGCGGTTATCTTCAGACTTTGGCTGGTGAGTGATGTGTGTGTGTGTGTGTGTGTGTGTGTGTGGTGTGTGTGTGTGTGTGTGTGTGTGCGCGAGCGTGTGCGTGCGTGTGTGTGTGTGCGTGTGCGTGTGCGTGTGTGTGTGTGTGCGTGTGCGTGTGCATGTGCGTGTGTTCGTGCGTGCGCGCGCGCGCGTGCGTGCGTGTGTGTGTATGTGTGTGCGCGTACGTGTGCGTGCGTGCGTGGTGTGCGTGCGTGCGCGCGCGCGGCGCGCGCGCGCAGCGTAGTGTGTGTATGTGTATTGTGAATTTGTGTATACAAATGCGTGCGCGCGATTTGTATGTTGTTGTTGTCATTATGTTAGCCTCATAAGTCATATGATGCGTTTGTTTATCTCTATATCAGTTTTCATAATCCATAATTATATTAACTTTGGTGCATCACCCCCTCCATCACTCATGTTGTTTTTAAAGCTTTGTTCTCTCTGTCTCTCTGTCTGTCTTTCTGTATACTTTTTATATTGCTGCATCTCAGTTTTTGTCTCTGTCTGTCTTTCACTCTCCTACTCTCTCAAATTATTCTGTTCTCTTGTTGCCCCCCCCCCCCCCCTCTTTCACCATTTCACCCAACTTGCATAGCTAGCAGACTACTATTCTTTTTGGGTCCCAAAATAACCCTTTAATGTTTCTCTAGTTCTTCTTGGATTCGTCATTGTTCGTATTTCTTTCTTTCTATGTCTCAGTTATTTTCAGTCCATTCTAGCTGTCTTGCACTCACTCACACCCACACAAAACCCACACGAAGCCAACAATTGACAAGAAATACTTGACTCACAACTCTCAGACACACGCGTTCCTTATATTTGTTTTCCAATCTGGAACTTGTATTGTGGTTTTTCAGTCATGAGGCGTAAGAGTGTTTGACAGATGCTTTAAACAGTGAACAGAGTACATTTGCCTGGGTTGCAGTCCTTACGTGTGTGTGCGTGGTGTGTGTGTGTGTGTGTAGTGTGTGTGTGTGTGCGCGTGTGTGCGAGTGCGTGTGTGCGTGTGCGTGTGCGTGTGCGCGTGCGTGCGTGTGGCTGTGTGAGTGTTGTGTGTGTGTTTGTGCATATGCGCGCGCGCACGTGTGTGTGTGTGTGTGAGAGCTAGAGAGACAGAGATAGAGAGAGAGAGACGCTAGAGAGAGAGAGAGAGAGAGAGATCTCGAGGGAGAGAGAGAGAGAGAGAGAGCAGCACGGGAACACGGGAACACGGGAACACGGAACACGGAACACGGGAAATTTATTCAGAAAGGCCTTTGGCCCCTGTGAAGGGGGGAACAATAAATACATGAAACAAAGAAAAGAACTGGAAAAACAAATAGAAAACTATGATATCAGTAACTCTCTCAATTTGAAAGCTTTTGACAAAAACATAGACACATTTTTAATATCTTTATATCTCTTAGAACTAAGCAGTAATTGCAATCTAAACAAGCAAGGGTATCTATAGTATTTTCCTGGGATGAACTGTCGGCGTAAAGTTTCCAAAAATGGACAACAAAATAAAAAATGTATTTCATTTTCCTCATCTTGCATACACATAGGGCAAATTAGATCTCTTTCCGTGTGTTGTCTGTACCTATAATAATGACTTTTAATTTCTGATACACCAAAACGAAATTTAACTATGCTTTTTTTCAAAAACATATCTAAATCAGCTTTTAAGTAAAACTGAATATCATGTCCATCAACAATATTTATATAAATATTATATCTATTACTCGTTTCAATATGATTATGCCACACTTGCCATCTACAATCAACTAATCTTTGCCTTAAGACACGAACAAAAAGATTTCGATTACCAACAGACTGATTCAGCCACACATCTCCAAATCCACACTCACACAAAAGACGTCGAACACTTGAGACCCAATTTTGTTTTCCCTTCCCATCTAATTGTACCAACATATTATATGCTTTTCGTGGCAGTCTAGACTGATCCATACACAAACGTTCTAACCAATACTGAATACATCTAACAGCTGAGCAGATAGATAATGGATATCTACCAGTCTCTCCGTAAACTAAATCGTTAGAAACACGTTTATCTACCCCATGAAACTTTTTCAACGCGAACAAATGAACAGATTCACAATGTGTAACAGAATTACTTAATCCCCAAATTTCTGCCCCATACAACAAAATTGGCTGAATCTGCGAATCAAATATTTTCAACAGTAAATCAAGTGAATTGTTATTTAAGGTAGCCAGTTTTTTCTTATGACGCATATTAAAGCTCTCTTTCCTCTACTTGCTAGGTCCTTGCAGGCGAAATTAAAACTCAAACGTGTAGAAAAGTAAATACCTAGATACTTATAAACATTTACTACAGGCATTACAGCCCCATTATACACCCACCTCTCTCTCGCAGCCAAATAACCACCTTTCCTAAACACAACAATATTGCTTTTGTTCATATTTACATTAAGTTCAAGGGATGATGCAGCTCTGCTTAAACTATTCAGCTGTCGCTGTAAGCCTATCACAGTTTCTGAAATCAAAAGAATGTCATCAGCTAGCAACAAAATAAATAATTCTAACAAATCATCAGAAAAGTTTGCACCATGACTACCATTATTAATAACTTCTATAGCTAGTTCGTTTATGAAAATTGAAAACAAAACAGGACTACAAGCATCCCCTTGTCTAACCCCAGAAAAGCAATTAATATATTCTGTCAAATTTGAACCTGTTCTAACTCTACTTTTCACTACATTATACATAGCTCTAACACATTTAAATAATTTCCCCTTTATACCATGTTTTAATAAAATTGGCCACAATAGCTGTCTATTTACCGAATCGAAGGCTTTTTCAAAATCAATAAATGCAACATAAAATTTACGATTGAAAGAAAACTGTTTTTGAACAAAAGAGAGAAGAGTGAACATGTGGTCAATTGTAGAATATCCCCTTTTGAAACCAGCCTGATGCTCTCCCGTAATATTATTAACTTCGACCCATTCTTGCAAACGCTTGTTTATAATTGTACTATATAGTTTACTGCTTATGTCAACAAGGGATATACCCCTATAATTACTAGGATTATGAACATCACCCTTCTTAAACAACGGAAGAAGAATAGATTCACACCAATTCTCAGGAAATGAACCACCATCAAAGAGCGTGTTGAAAAATTTCACGAGAAAGTCAACCATCTGCATGCTACCATTTTTTAACAATTCACCAATAATATTATCTGGGCCAGCAGCTTTATTATTCTTCAACTTCTGTATGGCCGATAGTACTTCATCACGATAAATAGCACGATTAAAATGCTGATCATCTGCATCATCAGGAAATAAATCATTCTCATCAACATTTAATGTATGTTTCTCAAGTAAAGCTTTAAAGTGATCAAACCAAGTTTCCAGGGAAATATTATTCCTTGGCTGCTTGCTCTTAGATGTTGTTCTTTTAACTGAACTCCAAAAATCCTGCTGAGAAGGGAGAGACCTAATCATCTCATCAAGCAAGTTCTTCTTATATATTTTTTCCTTACGCTCCAAAAGGTATTTGTATTCTCTTCTAGCAATAACATAATCACACCTGTCCTTACTATCCAGAGTACGTACCCACACCCTTAAAAGTCTCTGTGCATTCCCTTTCATTCTATGACATTCAGAATCATACCAGTCATCCTTCTTTTCACCTTTCTTTAACCTCACATGCTTCCTCATGCATTCAGCACACTCTTTAATACACCCATTAAACATATTAAGGGCAGTATTGATATCAACATCTATCAACTCTAAAGCGACACACAATTTTGAACACATTTCTGCTCTGCCGAGATTATTTGCATAGATATTAGAATATTCATTATCCCAGACAAATTTATCAATAACAAGAACGTCATCAGTATGAGATGATTCATTACTATTTTCAGCCCCAGTACAAATATGTAACTCAACAGGTAAATGGTCAGACTCAATGTTATTAGATATACACATAGAACACAAGTTATTAAAATAGCTGAATAAATCTTTAGACAT
>CM065700.1:48721831-48724331 GCA_017654935.2 Phymorhynchus buccinoides | reverse complement strand
GAGTGAGAGAGGGAGAGAGGGTAAGAGAGACAGAGAAAAAGAGACAGAGACTGAGAGAGACAGAAACAAAAGGAAAGAACGAGAGAGAGAAACACACACACAAGACTTTAGACTTCAGATACTTTATTTTACAAGGATAAGCATTTAGGCTGGGCCTAGTCTGAAAATAGAGAGAGAAAGACAGAGACTGAGAGAGAGAGAGAGAGAGAGAGAGAGAGAGAGAGAGAGAGAGAGGAGAGAGAGAGAGAGAGAGAGAGAGAGAGAGAGAGAGAGAGAGAGAACGAGACTGAGAGAGAGACAGTTAGAGAAAGAAAGAAAGAGAAACAGACAGACAGACACATAGAGACGCAAAGTCACAGACTAAAACAAACGACAAACGCACAGGGAGAGAGACAGAGACTGAGAGAGAGAGAGAGAGAGAGAGAGAGAGAGAGAGAGAGAGAGAGAGAGAGAGAGAGAGAGAGAGAGAGAGAGAGAGAGAGAGAGAGAGAGAGAGACAGAGACAGACAGAGAGACAGAGAGACAGAAAATACATACATAAACTTGTCACCAACAAGCACCCCATCTAAGTCATTACCTACTGATAACAAAGTGGGTTTGATGAAGTGGCGGGAACGACACGACTGTACGAATAACGGCTCTCCGAATCTATGATCGCGGCTCCGTATCAGTGACGTCCTAATGACCAAACTGTTACGTCTGTTAGAATGAAAGCCTCACGGCTGTCCGAATGCACTGGAACGTTTGCAGTGTGTGTATGTTAGAATTTTCATATTGTAACTATTTTACTCTTGTATAATTGTGTGAGTGTGTGCGTGCGAGAGAGAGACACTGGACACTGGACACTGGACACTGGAAAACTTTATTTGACAAGGATAAAGATTTTAGGCGATGCCTATTCTTACAATCTGTCCTTGGATAAAAGAAAAACAAATTTAAGAAACAAAAAAAAAAAAAAGAGAGAGAGAGAGAGAGAGAGAGAGAGAGAGAGAGAGAGAGAGAGAGGGATGGAGAGAGATAGAGAGAGAGAGAGAGATAGAGAGAGGGAGAGAGATAGAGAGAGAGAGAGAGAGAGAGAGAGAGAGAGAGGGAGAGAGAGAGAGAGAGAGAGAGAGAGAGAGAGAGAGAGAGACAGACAGACACACCGTGTGTGTATGTGTGTGTGTGTGTGTGTGTGTCTGTCTGTCTTCATGTTTGCCTGTCTTTCTAAATTCTGACAGCCGCCATTCTGACAGCCGTTCATCGGAGAGCCGTGATTCGGACAGTCGTGGTGCCCCGGAAATAGCAGACCTGTAAAAGGAAGAGACACAAAAACAGAAGGCCTAGGGGATAGGCTTGGGAATAGTGGAGGCTGGGTTGGATGTAGATGAGCAGAATCCGCTGAAAGGGTGGGTAAATGGGGGTAGATGGAAGGGGGGTGGATAGCAGGCTGTTATCATTATGAACCGTAGAACGGGCCAATAGTAACGCGAGGGCTGTACAATAAACGATGTTCCACAGTTACGGAAAACCATGATGCAATACAACATGATTTTCAACAGTACTGGAATCGCCGTGGCTCATGGCTGTGTCAGACCGGTTGACATAAGCTAGAACACCAAGGCTATATCAAACTGTTGTTATGTTCTGCATCGTTGTGCGGGGATTATCTTAAGCCATGACAAGCTCCTAGCATAACATCATCGGTCTAACATCCTACGAAGTCGGAGTGTGGCTGCGCACATGGCGGGGTAATCAAAAAACGGTCACACACGTAATGTTCTCATCCCTAGCTGGCTGGTGTATTTGTGCCATATTGTTCAAGTGCTTCGGCTGTTGGGGTGATCCCTGGAGTCCTTAAGCCAGCGACAACAACAACGACAAAAAGTGCAACGCCGAGCGGCTGCAAAGTCCCCTCGCAGCATCTCCGAGCTACTCCGAAATCGGAATGTGTCGGCTGTACACATACATAAAAACGCATCAAAACAGCACGTAGCTACATAAAAACGCATGAAAACAGCACGTAACCGAATAGTTTTTTTATATTATAGCCTTGGGGTGCGGACCCGTGATTTGAGCGCGCGCGATCATGCGCACACGAGCGCACAGAAACATTCATGACAACTGTGTTATAGACCATTCATCAAGAAATGTGAAAAAACCCTGCATTGAAATACATGCAAAACTTCGCGAGATATTAGCGATTATGTGTTTCGGGGTTTGAACCCCGTAACTGGCGCGACCTTGACCTTAATGTAAAACTAAATACATCAGTGGATAGCTTGCATCTTGGCAAACTAGTATACCAAATTTGATGATGATAGACTGAATAGTTTTTGAGAAAAACGGACGAATAGCCGGACGGACGGACGGACGGAGGCACGCCGGACGGATCAGACAGAAACAATAGCTCCCCGAACCTTCGGCTCGGGGACTAACAACAACAAACAATATTGGAATGTCATGGTGCAGTTCAGTCTTTTGTGGAAGACTCACGGATCCCAAACTGTAGCTAAGGGGG
>CM065700.1:48716831-48719331 GCA_017654935.2 Phymorhynchus buccinoides | reverse complement strand
TTTCACGCCATCCCACATTTAGACTTAAACGAGTTGTAAATAACATCCCCAAATAACAACCCCAAATAACATCCCCAAATAACATCCCCAAATAACATCCCCAAATAACAACCCCAAATAACATCCCCAAATAACATCCCCAAATAACATCCCCAAATAACATCCCCAAATAACATCCCCAAATAACAACCCCAAATAACATCCCCAAATAACATCCCCAAATAACATCCCCAAATAACAACCCCAAATAACAACCCCAAATAACATCCCCAAATAACATCCCCAAATAACAACCCCAAATAACAACCCCAAATAACATCCCCAAATAACAACCCCAAATAACATCCCCAAATAACATCCCCAAATAACAACCCCAAATAACATCCCCAAATAACAACCCCAAATAACATCCCCAAATAACATCCCCAAATAGTTGTAACTGTGGTTACTTTCATCCTGTAAATAGAGAGACAGAGAGAGAGTAGGGGAGAGAGAGAAGAGAGAGAGAGAGAGAGAGAGAGAGAGGGAGAGAGGAGCACGAGAGAGAGAGAGAGAGAGAGAGATGAGAACTTGAACATGAATTTGAACTTGAAATGTGTAATGAGGATACACTGAATAAGCAAAAAACAACACTAGAGAGAGAGAGAGAGAGACACAGAAAAAGAGAGAGATAGAGAGAAAGAAGAGAGAGAGAAAGAAGAGAGAGAGAGGGAGAGAGAGAGGATGAGAGAGAGAGAGAGAGACTGACTGAGAGAGAGAGAGAGAGAGAGAGGAGAGAGAGCCATACAGAGTAACCTTGTGGCAATATTACTTAAACCTTGTGGCAACAACAAGCAGACAAGGGAAGAAAAGAAGAAAGAAAGAAGAAGAAAGAAGAAACACATAATGGGACTTCAGAAAAAAGGTGTAGGCTGGACTATGTTATTAAGATATTTAGATAGGAATCTGGGTTGAGGATGAAACCCCGAGTAGGGTTGGGTTTGTGGGGTGGAATTAACTGAAAGAAAAGACAACAAACGTGTAGTTTCAGTTTGGTCACAGAGAGAGAGAGAGTAGAGAGAGAGAGAGAGAGAGAGAGAGAGAGAGAGCTGAGAGAGAAGAGAGAGAGAGAGAGACGAGAGAGAGAGAAGACGAGAGAGAGAAGAGAGAGAGACATGACGAGAGAGAGAGAGAGGGAGAGAGAGAGAGAGAGAGAGAGAGAGAGAGAGAGAGAGAGAGAGAGAGAGAGAGACAGAGACAAAGAAGACAGCCGGACATTAAGAAGAGAGAAGAAAAAAAACGCAAAAAGAGAGACAATAAGTTTACAGACGGACAGACAGACAGACGGGTAAAAGGCGAGCACTTATGGCGGTTGGTGTCCGATGTTGCTAATAGTAGCCGTGAAAGCCTCCCTAACCCCTCGCCATGGCCAGTAGATACCCTGCCCCGCCTCTCCTGTCTGTGCCGTGTCATAAGGTAACGCCACAGAAATACCTGGCTGCCATTTACTTCATTCAATGAAAACACTCTGGCTGATGATTTTCTGTCTCTGTCTGTCTGTCTGTCTGTATGTCTGCCTGTCTGTATGTCTGCCCCCCCCCCTCTCTCTCTCTCTCTCTCTCTCTCTCTCTCTCTCTCTCTCCTCTCTCTCTCTCTCTCTCTCCAGCGTCTGTCTCTGTTGCCTCTTTCTGTGTCTCTTCTGTCTCTCTCTCTGTTCCTGTCTCTCTCTCTGTCTGTCTGTCTCTCTCTCTCTCTCTCTCTCTCTCTCTCTCTCTCTCTCTCTCTCTCTCTCTCTCTCTCTCTCTCTCTCTCTCTCTCTCTCTCTCTCTCTCTCTCTCTCTCTCTGTGGGCGTGTGAGCACTCTTCTGTGTGAATTTGTAAAACCAAAGGGGGAGGGTAGTGGGATGCGTTATATTTATCGAGTAATGTTTTCAACAGTGTCTTATGGCGGACGAAATGGTATGAAATGCACATGCAATTTTCCACGTGCTTTTTAAAACAATGCACGTGCATTTTAGAAAACGCACGTGCATTTTACTATTTATAGAAAATTGCACGTACATTTATACACGCACATATTTTTTTTACCCGTACATTTTATTATTTTTAGAAAATTGTACGTGCATTTTTTCACGTGCATTTCAGAATATGCACGTGTAATTTTCGAAAATTTCATGCGTAGTTTATAAAATCGCACGTGCAGTTTAGTTAATTGAAAACTGCGACTGGAATATAACTGAAATATAACTGAAATCTATTTCACCAACGAGAAGGCAGATGTGCCAAAAATACTCTTAAACTTGTAAGATTCCAAATAACTTAGATGCGAAATGAAGGGACAGTTGAGAAGCCGCGAGGCTTATTATCCTGACTTGAAAGACGGAGCGTTTTCATTGTTTTTGCGCCACAGGGGACCATATTTAAAGTACGACAACTCTTAAGCCAACATGGCGTCTGTGCCCTCCCGCAATGATTCGTTTCAGAAAGTCTTCCATTCCTAGTTATTTAAAAACTAAGAGTA
>CM065700.1:48709331-48711831 GCA_017654935.2 Phymorhynchus buccinoides | reverse complement strand
GACAGTTTAATGAGACAAAGACATAAATCCATTTTGTAGAGAGAGAGAGAGAGAGAGAGAGAGAGAGGAGAGATAGAGAGAGAGAGAGAGAGAGAGAGAGAGAGAGAGAGAGAGAGAGAGAGAGAGAGAGAGAGACAGAGAGAGACAGATAGAGAGAGAGAGAAGCAGAGAGAGAATGAGACAGAGAGAGAGACAGAGAGACAGCGAATGAGACAATGACAGAGAGAGAGAGAGAGAGATAGAGATAGAGAGAGAGAGAGGAGAGAGAGAGAGAGAGAGAGAGAGAGAGACAGAGCGAGACAGAGAGAGAGAGAATCAGAGACAGAGAGAGAATGAGAGAGAGAGACAGACAGAGACAGAGAGAGAGGCTAGAGAGAGAGAGAGAGACAGAGAGACAGAGGAACAGACAGAGAGAGAGAGAAAGAGAGAGACAGAGAGACAGAGAGACAGAGAGACAGAGAGACAGAGAGAGAGGGACATACAGAGAGACAGAGACAGAGAAACAGAGAGACAAAGAGACTAAGAGACAGAGAAGCAGAGAGTACCGTCTAAGTTATTAACACAGCCATCAAAGTTATCGTGTAGCCAAACAAGGCATCCATCTTGTCAACAGGGGGACATAATTTACACCCCCTGCTCACACATTAACCCGTTCACAGTCACCCCCTGACCCACACTCTGTTTGCCGGACTGTAAACATATCAGGGTAAACACCGAGAGAGATATGGTCCATCACTCATGTCAAAAAGTCACAGAATTGTTTTTTTCTTTTTGAGGGTAAAACACTGGACAGGTTTACAGCAAATTAGTGTTTATATTCAATGTTATTATTAAGTCTGATTAATGTTATGCCTAAGCGTTTCCTGGTCGTAACACAACTGGGGCAGTGGGTGGATGCCTCGTGCCTTCATACGGGGAGCTGGACGAACCCGCTCCCTCCATGGATCTCTCCCCTTTGGGACATCGGGTGGTCTTCCGTACAAATAGTTCCTCACCTTCTGGAACTTCTGTGCTTGTAACTTCCTCTAATCTGTCACTCTCTTTTCCCTTTGCTTTCTATCATCTACTATCGTTCTGACTTATTGGCCTATTCTCCAGCTTTTTCCCCCCAAAAACAATACTCAGAATAATTTTCTTCTTTGAACTCCCCCGAAATCAGAATGTGTCGGCTGTATGCAGCGGGGAAATCAGTGAAAACTGAAAACCGGACACATGCGTACATTACCCATTATGTCCATATCATATTTGGTCTGGGGATGCAGAAGAAGAAGAAGAAGTAACGCTACAAACTGTGACCGTCTTTATATAGTTGAAAATCATTATGATACATAAGCGCAATCCTACTGTTACGAAAGCAAAGCAAAACAAAAACTTGTGACACACAAACAATCTACAACAAAGCAAGAAAATGTACATTTAATTTTAGTAATAATAATAAGTGTTGCGACTGGTCTGAAAAAACAAAACAAACAAACATAAACAAAAGCAATTATTTATTGGGTTTTGAAAAAAAGTTATGGTATTTTGAAGCAACTGTTCTCCCATAAGGGATCACTACACTGCATACGACGCGATCTGGTTGCGATCCGATTGTGACGGTGTATGTGAGTCATGATTCACGTGAAATAATTCCGTCTAGAAACAATTCTACTGTCTGCACTATGCTCATAAAATGTCTGATACCCAAAATACAGATATTTCATCAGATTCGTGTACGGGGGACTACAGATATAGTGAAGAAACCTAGTAGGATTTCATTAGATTCATTTAGACAGCAGGCTTTCACGGGAATCATGCCTCACAAAATGTCACAGTCGGATCGCTTCGTATGCAGTGTAGCGACCCCTTTACAAATCCCACGACGAAGATAAAGTGACCATGTGTACGTAGCATTGGTCATTTAGATGATGGTCAGGCCCACACCAGATAACCACCACCAGCAAGTGGGCTGCAGCCAGACCAGAACTTTATTATCACACATAAACCTTTCTGACACTTTACATATGTATATACACCCTTACACGCATTTGTCAAACGAGATAACATTCCTGGTCTCTCCTCAGCTCTAAGACATTGACCGTAAATTATTGAATACCACCAGGCAGCCATGTTTTCAATCCACGCATTAATTTTACTGTCACTACAACTAAAACTACAGCCACGTAAATTACCCCCCCCCCCCCCCCCCTTCTTCTTTGTGGATGCAGCATGCTGCCGAAATGCACCTAACTAAGGAATAGTTAGGCCCAACATGTCTGTCTTTGGCTGGAGAACATCTTTGTAAGAGTTTTTAGAACAAAAGCAGGAGAATGGACCAGTAAGGCAGAAAAGTAGTGGATGGCAGTATGCCAGTCAATCGTTTCCGACCATGAATGCCAGATAGCAGAAGGGGCAGATGCTATTCTGGCGGGCTGGGCTAGAATTTGTTTATAGTAGAAATGCCTTTTGCCTAATAGTTAGATGGCAGTAAGCTTAAGGGAAAGGCAGAGTCAGGGAGAGT
>CM065700.1:48701831-48704331 GCA_017654935.2 Phymorhynchus buccinoides | reverse complement strand
GAGGGTCATAAAGGCGAACTTGGCATATTGTTTTTTAATTTGCGAATGATGCTTTGTTTGTCTCACTTTGGCAACTGATCCACGCATTGCTAGATGATTGGTATCGTAATCAACTTTGGTGGAGGGGAGTTTAATTAGAAAGAGAATGTGTCCCCCTTTGTTCCATTTCGTTATCTCCTCTCTTGGCCTGACTATTTCCATCCTGACTATTTCATTTTGAGTAGAGGGGGTGAGTGGTTGGGGTGGTGAGTAGGATTCGCGCGGGAAGCCATGAATTCTGCTTCAAAGCAGACCCACACAGATTGAAGTGAGTCCTGATCAGTAGTTTTACCGATAGTCCAAGCATACTACCCCCGGGGAGACATCTGGGATTTTTAGTGGTCCGGGGAGGAACAACACTTTATACAAGGGAGGGGGGGGGGGGGTCCTGGGGGGGGCGGGGGGGAGGGTTGATCGGCGTGGCCAAAACTAGCCATAAACTAGAAAGTACCGAAATGATGCAAACCCATCGCCAAGGAAGACTTTTTATTCCCCTGTAAGCTAGTTGTCCACCATTGGCTTGGTTGACGTTGAAGTTGTCACAATTTGTTTTTGTTTTTGTTTTTGTGAAGAAGGTTGAGATGTAGAAAGCCACAAAGTTATCTCATAAATGTGTGACCCGCTTGACTTCAAAATCCAACATTTTAAAACCACACGCACGCACGCACGCATGTACGCACGCACATATACACACACATGCACGCGCACGCACGCATGTGCACACACACACACACACACACACACACACACACACACACACACACACACACACACACACACACACACCACACACACACACACACACACACACCACACACACACACACACACACACACACACACACACACACACACACACACACAATTACACAATACTACCAAACCGAGAAATAAAACTGAAACAGCAAATCGTTTTTACCAGGCACAATTTGTACCGACTAACCCCAGGACACAAATTTTTATGGACCCAAGTTGGCTTAATAGTACTAATACTTTTGTGCCAATTTGTCACAATACTACTTTTTATAACCGTTGTTTATATACTCGATTGTCATAAAAAAGCTTTTTATAACCGTTTTTATACTCAACTGTCATAATAGTACTTTTTTATAACCCTTTTTTATACTCCATTGTCGTAATGGTACTCTCTAACCTTTTCTAATGCTCCCTTAAGAGAGACAACTCTTCCATAATCCATACCCATAACATTTCTTGTTCGGCTCAAGCCTACCTCCATAAGTCAAAGTCAAAGTCAAAAAATGAACATGAATGAGAAAGGGACTTCTTCTTCTTCGTTCTCTGGCCATATGGCCATACTGGGCAAGGTACATGATTATGTGTCTGGTTTTCAGTTTTCACTGGTCTCCCCGCTGCGTACAGCCGACACATTCTGATTTCGGAGGAGCTGAAAGGAGAAAAAATATTTGGAAGTTTATTTTTTAAAAGGCAGGAGAATGGGCCAATAAGTCAGAAAGATAGTAGATGACAGAAAGCAAAGGAAGAAGGCAGAGTCAAAGAGAGTGGCAGATTAGAGGAAGTTACAAGCACAGAACTTCCAGAAGGTGGAGGAACTATCTTTTGTACGAAAGACCCCCCGGTATCCCCACAGGGAGGAATGAGAAAGGGACAAATGTGTCGATTTGGATTCAGCCATTTTTGTTTGAAAATATTACATTTTTTGTTTTTGCCCGTTTTTAGTCTAAACAGAAGCTAATCTTTCCCACATGGCTGTTCTCAATCACCACGTACACTTATTCATTTCAAAATCAGTTTTGCTGTTCGAAGTTTGTGTTTTGGTGATTCATTCTTCTGTAATGTTGCCACTTATAGAACGTGGCATTTTATACGTTGAAAACATTGTCTTTTAAAGAAATGGAAATTTAATTGTATTAAAAAATTCTTCATAAAATGTAAAAGTATTTATAATAATGTTTGGTTTTCTTTGAAATATGAACTACTTTTTAATTATGCATCTGTATTGTTAAAAAATCGCGACTTTCCTGGTGTTGCACTGCCTCCGGGCATTGCCTCCAGGATCGTTCCCACCATCTTCATATCTACTAATGTCCCGTATGTGTCTGTTGCAGACCGGAGGACGTTAAGCAGATTTTCATTCATGAAATATGAATTAGAGTTAAAACCCCTCCAGATAATAATTATTTCCCCCGATTCACTAGAAAATGTTACTTCGTTTCAAGATAAACTAATATTTATCTTCATCACTTTACACAATATGGGTCTTTCCTGGTATTGCAGTACCTCCAGGATCAACTCACTATCTATATACTTACAAAATATTAATGTCCCATTATGTAGCTGTGCCAGGTCGGAGGACGTTAAACGGATTTTCATTCAAAATGGCCTCTACCATAATCTAATCAACAGAGTAAGCAATAGCATGGAATGCAATAAACATTGACAAAGAAATACGAATGAACGTGACCCAGCACCAGGAAAGGGAC
>CM065700.1:48681831-48696831 GCA_017654935.2 Phymorhynchus buccinoides | reverse complement strand
GTGTGTGTGTGTGTGTGTGTGCGCGTGCGTTGTGCCGTGTGTGCGTGTGCGTGTGCGTGTGTGCGTGCCGCGCGCGTTGCGTGCGTGTACGTGCGTGTGCGTGTGTGTGGTGATTTGCGGTTCATTGTGAAACTCATCAGCTGCCAATCTTACCAGATCATATATTTTTTATTTTAACCGGGGTGGTGGGTGGGGTGTGTGTGTAGTTTTTATGTGGGCGAGGGGTGATTTGCGTTTTCCTGCTAAACTGATTTGATCGACAGCTTGTGAAATTGATGATTGCTATGTTTGCTGTTATCAGTATCATGGGTGATTTGAAGGCTTCTTTTGTAGGATTTGTCATGTGATTTCTGGTGTGTGTGTGTGTGTGTGTGTGCGTGTGCGTGCGCGTGCGTGCGTGCGTGCACATGCGTGTGTTTGTGTGTTGTGTGTGTGTTGTGTGTGTGTGGTGTGTGTGTAAGTTGTTACCTTACCTTTCCAAAAGACTTTTTACGCACCCCCCACAGGCAGAGAATACACATCTTTAGATGCTTACTGTGATAGCATCCAGCGGTTGACTGAAGAGTATCAGCCCAGTGACACCGGGGTGAAGAACAACTTGACCCGCCCTGAACGCACAGCGCTGCAAGAACTCAAAAAGAAAGTTTCCGACAGAACCATCAGAATCAGCACCGCCGACAAGGGAGGGGCCGTCGTGGTCCAAGACGTTGACCAATACATCCAGGAAGGCCAGAGACTGCTTAGTAATAGTGACCAGTATGAGCAGGTAACTAAGGACCCCACCCCCCAAATCACCACCCAGTCCAATAAGTTAATTGACAAACTGCACAGGGAGTCGCACATTGATGACAACACACACCGGTGGGCCAGACTAGATCCTAGTAACGTTAGAACGCATTTATTTTACCACCTACCGAAAATCCACAAAAGTCCCACCAACCCCCCAGGCCGTCCTATAGTATCTAGTGTAGGAGGACCCACCGAAACATTGTCTAGGCTTGTAGATTACTGGCTGAAGGATTATGTCACAAGACTGCCTAGCTCACAATTCACTTTACCATCAAATATCAGGAACATCCATGGGGACCCCTATGGCCCCCACAGTGGCCAATCTCTTTATGGGCCTGCTCGAAGAAAGGCTGAACACAGTCCCATCAAAATAGACCCCGATTTCTGGAAACGCTTTATCGATGATATTTTGGTTTTATGGACTGGCACACCATCGGATCTTGACCGCTTCACGAGTTTTATCAATGCTTTCCACCCATCCATAAAATTTACTGTCAAAAGTTCGCCAGAATGTATTTCGTACTTGGACATTCAGTTAAGACTTGAAAACGGGTTCATTCTGACAAACCTTTTCACTAAGGAAACAGACAGTTTCGCCTACTTACATTTCCGGTCTTGCCACCCTCGTCACTGTATAAAAAATATACCGTACAGTCAATTTTTACGCTTACGCCGTCTCTGCTCCACTCTGGAGGAGTTCAACGCGAACAGTAAACACATGATTGATCATTTTCTAAGCCGCAGCTATCCCCTCCCGCTGCTCTTGGCCGCCAAATCCAAAGCAGAGAAAGTCCCCAGAGCAGCTACCCTCAGTTACAAACCTAAGGCCAATGCTGATCGTGTGCCAGTAGTAGTCACACACAACCCGCGAAACCCCCCTCTGAAGAAATGGTTTAAGGAAAAATTGCCTGTTCTCCACAGCAGTACAAAAATGTTAAAAGCTATGCCACAAGAACCACTTCTCGGTGAAAGAAATTGCAAGTCTCTGAAAACTATTTTAATGCCTTCTTCCCTTCCCCCTTTGACTGCAGACAGCCTAGATGCAGGCTGCCACAGATGCACAAAAAAGTGCGTAGTGTGTTCGGAACATTTTCTCGAAACTAAGCATTTTGTCAGTGCAAGAACTAACGAAAAGTTCACAATTAGAGAGATATTTGACTGTGAAAGCTCCAACATTATCTATCTTTTGTTTTGTGGTCAGTGCCAAAACTCACAATATGTCGGGGAAACTAAAAACTCATTAAAAATGAGATTCTATTTACATCGTTCTAACATTAAGAAAAACACAGGGACGCTGGTTGCTCAGCACTTTAATTCCACAGGCCATTCTCTACGTGATTTAAAGTGTGTTGTCATTGAAAGAGTACATAACGTCAATCTTCAATCGAGGTTAAAACGAGAGCAGTTCTGGATTGATAAACTTAAAACTTTGACTCCCTTGGGTTTGAACTGCATTGAGAATGAATTTTAAATGGTACCATCAGACAGTTTTAGGTTTTCATTGGTTTTGTTTGGACAATTGCCAAATGATTGAAATCATGCAAGTGGTGGTTGTTTTTTTTTACGTGTTCTTACCTTTTAGTGTAACCTTTATTATGAGACTTTTCAGAAGAGTTGGGGGCGCCTTTAGTTCTCCTGTAAATGAGAAGAATTATTTTAATACTTGCGAAAAAAACCCTTTTTTAGATGTATTTTTTACTGGTGCGTTTATGAAAGCACGGAAAACTACTATACTTACTAAGTTGCATATATAGGTGCACCCAAAAATGTGCGTATATAGATGTTATTGTGTTTGTGCGTGTGTGTGTGTGTGTGTGCGTACGTGCGTGCGTGAGTACATGCGTACGTGCGTTCGTACGTGGGTGCGTGCGTGCGTATATGCGTACTTGTGTGCGTGTGTGTGTGTATGTGCGTGCTTGTGTGATATTTTCGTTTTTGCCTGAATAAAACTTCTTCCTCTCTGATATACTTAGTGGTAATTCACGATTTGACCATCTATTGCCAAATTACTGTGGAAAACGTAAAATATGTGTTATTCAAATGTGTTTGATTATATTGGTGCATGTTATTCTCATTGGGTTAGCTGCATGTATTTGTTGTCAATAATGGTTTCACTACAATATGTTTTAGCCGAACATACACTGATTTATTATAATTATGCAGAATTAGAGAATGAATTTAACATGCATTATAGAAATACTAGTTGAATCGGTTGGTTGTGATTTCAATTTTTAATATAAAGGCGATGTCTACATAATTTTAATGTGTGTGTGTGTGTGTGTGTGTGTGTGTGTGTGTGTGTGTGTGTGTGTGTGTTGTGGGTGTGGGGGGGGGGGGTTGTGAGTGGGTTGATAGGGGTAGTAGATCAGAATGATTTTAGTTAGTTGATAGAGGGAATAATGCAAGGGTGGGATGGGTTAGCTCTGTTCACTAGTATAGCATAGAAAGTTAGGGGTGAGCACTGAATGCGAAATTAGGTCGTGATGTGAATGTGAGATCTTCTCATTTTAACTGAAGATAACCTTATCTGGCTTTACTCGATCATTGGAGTCCCCCGAGGAAAGTTTGAATAAAACTGAAATATTGGGAATATTGAAGGTGTTTTGTTTATCTTTCTTCGCTTTTTGTGCGTCTATATTTTCATACTATGAAGAAAGAAAGTGAATCATTTCAAATGATCCAAATACACCTCTCTACATTCCTCCTCACCGGGTGTCTGTTGGTGTTTACTTCAACTGCTGTGATCTCCCCCTTCGAATCCTTCATTGGATCCACCAACATGACATCCAATCTCTTCAACTCAACCAAAGGGTTGAGGAGATCGACGGACAAAATCGCCAGGTTCCATTCACATCACGTCTTTCTATCCAGGTGCCTAGACCATCGCATTGTGCCCAAAGGTATGACGCTAAAGTTTGGGGTGGATGCCCTCCCTAAAGTTGACTTTCTCCATAAGACCATTAAAGATTCTCTGACCTCGACCAGTCTCGAAATTGTGCAACAGTGTAGGGATACGTACAAATCCCTTCTGGACTGTGAGTATGCCAATCTCCACAAAACCATGTATGATGTGCACCAGTCAACTGACTATCTAGAGTTTGAAGCTGTTCGCACTTTCCAGGCTAAACTGTACAGTTCTCTCAAGGAGAAATACGCAAAAAAGAAAAGAAAGAAATGTAATGCCTTGTTCCAACCTTCGCGTCCCAACACGGCTTCCAGTAATACCAAACGTAAGTGTCGTCGTTTCAAACGGAAAGGTCCCACTACAACACACCATTCCCCCAACCCTACTCGGTGTGAAAACCAAGATCAACTAAACGAGACTCGAACTGTCGTCAATCTCTCTACTGTGAGTCTTTCTCCTGACCAATTGAAAGTGCTGGAGCTGGGACCTAAGTTTTGCCCCACACCCCTGAGCATAGACACCCAGCTTTTGAAATCTGATGTGCTAGAAGGGTGCAGGAAAATCCGACTAAAAGAACTCTTCCATAGGGACGAAGAGGAGGAGGGCGAGGAAGGAGGAGAGTCTACACCTCCCCCATTTTACAAAAAGACTTTTTACGCACCCCCCACAGGCAGAGACACATCTTTAGATGCTTACTGTGATAGCATCCAGCGGTTGACTGAAGAGTATCAGCCCAGTGACACCAGGGGTGAAGAACAACTTGACCCGCCCTGAACGCACAGCGCTGCAAGAACTCAAAAAGAAAGTTTCCGACAGAACCATCAGAATCAGCACCGCCGACAAGGGAGGGGCCGTCGTGGTCCAAGACGTTGACCAATACATCCAGGAAGGCCAGAGACTGCTTAGTAATAGTGACCAGTATGAGCAGGTAACTAAGGACCCCACCCCCCAAATCACCACCCAGTCCAATAAGTTAATTGACAAACTGCACAGGGAGTCGCACATTGATGACAACACACACCGGTGGGCCAGACTAGATCCTAGTAACGTTAGAACGCATTTATTTTACCACCTACCGAAAATCCACAAAAGTCCCACCAACCCCCCAGGCCGTCCTATAGTATCTAGTGTAGGAGGACCCACCGAAACATTGTCTAGGCTTGTAGATTACTGGCTGAAGGATTATGTCACAAGACTGCCTAGCTATGTCCAAGACAGTACCCATATGTTGAACATTATTAATGACTGGAATACCAGGATGGGCCCCCTCCCCCCTCACACCATGCTTGTAACAATTGACGTCGTAAGTCTTTACACTTCTATCCCCCATGACGATATGGAAAAGTCGATTGATTACTTTTTGACTGGTTTCAACAATGGAAAGGCTCCCTCAAACAATGTGGTCTTGGACATCGCTAGACATGTTCTCAAAAACAATTATTTCTCTTTTGACAATTCCCTTTACCATCAAACATCAGGAACAGCCATGGGGACCCCTATGGCCCCCACAGTGGCCAATCTCTTTATGGGCCTGCTCGAAGAAAGGCTCCTTGAACACAGTCCCATCAAAATAGACCCCGATTTCTGGAAACGCTTTATCGATGATATTTTGGTTTTATGGACTGGCACACGATCAGATCTTGACCGCTTCACGAGTTTTATCAATGCTTTCCACCCATCCATAAAGTTTACTGTCAAAAGTTCGCCAGAATGTATTTCGTACTTGGACATTCAGTTAAGACTTGAAAACGGGTTCATTCTGACAAACCTTTTCACTAAGGAAACAGACAGTTTTGCCTACTTACATTTCCGGTCTTGCCACCCCCGTCACTGTATAAAAAATATACCGTACAGTCAATTTTTACGCTTACGCCGTCTCTGCTCCACTCTGGAGGAGTTCAACGCGAACAGTAAACACATGATCGATCATTTTCTAAGCCGCAGCTATCCCCTCCCGCTGCTCTTGGCCGCCAAATCCAAAGCAGAGAAAGTCCCCAGAGCAGCTACCCTCAGTTACAAACCTAAGGCCAATGCTGATCGTGTGCCAGTAGTAGTTACACACAACCCGCGAAACCCCCCTCTGAAGAAATGGTTTAAGGAAAAATTGCCTGTTCTCCACAGCAGTACAAAAATGTTAAAAGCTATGCCACAAGAACCACTTCTCGGTGAAAGAAATTGCAAGTCTCTGAAAACTATTTTAATGCCTTCTTCCCTTCCCCCTTTGACTGCAGACAGCCTAGATGCAGGCTGCCACAGATGCACAAAAAAGTGCGTAGTGTGTTCGGAACATTTTCTCGAAACTAAGCATTTTGTCAGTGCAAGAACTAACGAAAAGTTCACAATTAGAGAGATATTTGACTGTGAAAGCTCCAACATTATCTATCTTTTGTTTTGTGGTCAGTGCCAAAACTCACAATATGTCGGGGAAACTAAAAACTCATTAAAAATGAGATTCTATTTACATCGTTCTAACATTAAGAAAAACACAGGGACGCTGGTTGCTCAGCACTTTAATTCCACAGGCCATTCTCTACGTGATTTAAAGTGTGTTGTCATTGAAAGAGTACATAACGTCAATCTTCAATCGAGGTTAAAACGAGAGCAGTTCTGGATTGATAAACTTAAAACTTTGACTCCCTTGGGTTTGAACTGCATTGAGAATGAATTTTAAATGGTACCATCAGACAGTTTTAGGTTTTCATTGGTTTTGTTTGGACAATTGCCAAATGATTGAAATCATGCAAGTGGTGGTTGTTTTTTTTTACGTGTTCTTACCTTTTAGTGTAACCTTTATTATGAGACTTTTCAGAAGAGTTGGGGGCGCCTTTAGTTCTCCTGTAAATGAGAAGAATTATTTTAATACTTGCGAAAAAAAACCTTTTTTAGATGTATTTTTTACTGGTGCGTTTATGAAAGCACGGAAAACTACTATACTTACTAAGTTGCATATATAGGTGCACCCAAAAATGTGCGTATATAGATGTTATTGTGTTTGTGCATGTGTGTGTGTGTGTGTGTGCGTACGTGCGTGCGTGAGTACATGCGTACGTGCGTTCGTACGTGGGTGCGTGCGTGCGTATATGCGTACTTGTGTGCGTGTGTGTGTGTGTATGTGCGTGCTTGTGTGATATTTTCGTTTTTGCCTGAATAAAACTTCTTCCTCTCTGATATACTTAGTGGTAATTCACGATTTGACCATCTATTGCCAAATTACTGTGGAAAACGTAAAATACGTGTTATTCAAATGTGTTTGATTATATTGGTGCATGTTATTCTCATTGGGTTAGCTGCATGTATTTGTTGTCAATAATGGTTTCACTACAATATGTTTTAGCCGAACATACACTGATTTATTATAATTATGCAGAATTAGAGAATGAATTTAACATGCATTATAGAAATACTAGTTGAATCGGTTGGTTGTGATTTCAATTTTTAATATAAAGGCGATGTCTACATAATTTTAATGTGTGTGTGTGTGTGTGTGTGTGTGTGTGTGTGTGTGTGTGTGTGTGTGTGTGTTGTGTGTGTGTGGGGGGGGGGGGGGGGGGTTGTGAGTGGGTTGATAGGGGTAGTAGATCAGAATGATTTTAGTTAGTTGATAGAGGGAATAATGCAAGGGTTAGCTCTGTTCACTAGTATAGCATAGAAAGTTAGGGGTGAGCACTGAATGCGAAATTAGGTCGTGATGTGAATGTGAGATCTTCTCATTTTAACTGAAGATAACCTTATCTGGCTTTACTCGATCATTGGAGTCCCCCGAGGAAAGTTTGAATAAAACTGAAATATTGGGAATATTGAAGGTGTTTTGTTTATCTTTCTTCGCTTTTTGTGCGTCTATATTTTCATACTATGAAGAAAGAAAGTGAATCATTTCAAATGATCCAAATACACCTCTCTACATTCCTCCTCACCGGGTGTCTGTTGGTGTTTACTTCAACTGCTGTGATCTCCCCCTTCGAATCCTTCATTGGATCCACCAACATGACATCCAATCTCTTCAACTCAACCAAAGGGTTGAGGAGATCGACGGACAAAATCGCCAGGTTCCATTCACATCACGTCTTTCTATCCAGGTGCCTAGACCATCGCATTGTGCCCAAAGGTATGACGCTAAAGTTTGGGGTGGATGCCCTCCCTAAAGTTGACTTTCTCCATAAGACCATTAAAGATTCTCTGACCTCGACCAGTCTCGAAATTGTGCAACAGTGTAGGGATACGTACAAATCCCTTCTGGACTGTGAGTATGCCAATCTCCACAAAACCATGTATGATGTGCACCAGTCAACTGACTATCTAGAGTTTGAAGCTGTTCGCACTTTCCAGGCTAAACTGTACAGTTCTCTCAAGGAGAAATACGCAAAAAAGAAAAGAAAGAAATGTAATGCCTTGTTCCAACCTTCGCGTCCCAACACGGCTTCCAGTAATACCAAACGTAAGTGTCGTCGTTTCAAACGGAAAGGTCCCACTACAACACACCATTCCCCCAACCCTACTCGGTGTGAAAACCAAGATCAACTAAACGAGACTCGAACTGTCGTCAATCTCTCTACTGTGAGTCTTTCTCCTGACCAATTGAAAGTGCTGGAGCTGGGACCTAAGTTTTGCCCCACACCCCTGAGCATAGACACCCAGCTTTTGAAATCTGATGTGCTAGAAGGGTGCAGGAAAATCCGACTAAAAGAACTCTTCCACAGGGACGAAGAGGAGGAGGGCGAGGAAGGAGGAGAGTCTACACCTCCCCCATTTTACAAAAAGACTTTTTACGCACCCCCCACAGGCAGAGACACATCTTTAGATGCTTACTGTGATAGCATCCAGCGGTTGACTGAAGAGTATCAGCCCAGTGACACCAGGGTGAAGAACAACTTGACCCGCCCTGAACGCACAGCGCTGCAAGAACTCAAAAAGAAAGTTTCCGACAGAACCATCAGAATCAGCACCGCCGACAAGGGAGGGGCCGTCGTGGTCCAAGACGTTGACCAATACATCCAGGAAGGCCAGAGACTGCTTAGTAATAGTGACCAGTATGAGCAGGTAACTAAGGACCCCACCCCCCAAATCACCACCCAGTCCAATAAGTTAATTGACAAACTGCACAGGGAGTCGCACATTGATGACAACACACACCGGTGGGCCAGACTAGATCCTAGTAACGTTAGAACGCATTTATTTTACCACCTACCGAAAATCCACAAAAGTCCCACCAACCCCCCAGGCCGTCCTATAGTATCTAGTGTAGGAGGACCCACCGAAACATTGTCTAGGCTTGTAGATTACTGGCTGAAGGATTATGTCACAAGACTGCCTAGCTATGTCCAAGACAGTACCCATATGTTGAACATTATTAATGACTGGAATACCAGGATGGGCCCCCTCCCCCCTCACACCATGCTTGTAACAATTGACGTCGTAAGTCTTTACACTTCTATCCCCCATGACGATATGGAAAAGTCGATTGATTACTTTTTGACTGGTTTCAACAATGGAAAGGCTCCCTCAAACAATGTGGTCTTGGACATCGCTAGACATGTTCTCAAAAACAATTATTTCTCTTTTGACAATTCCCTTTACCATCAAACATCAGGAACAGCCATGGGGACCCCTATGGCCCCCACAGTGGCCAATCTCTTTATGGGCCTGCTCGAAGAAAGGCTTCTTGAACACAGTCCCATCAAAATAGACCCCGATTTCTGGAAACGCTTTATCGATGATATTTTGGTTTTATGGACTGGCACACGATCAGATCTTGACCGCTTCACGAGTTTTATCAATGCTTTCCACCCATCCATAAAGTTTACTGTCAAAAGTTCGCCAGAATGTATTTCGTACTTGGACATTCAGTTAAGACTTGAAAACGGGTTCATTCTGACAAACCTTTTCACTAAGGAAACAGACAGTTTTGCCTACTTACATTTCCGGTCTTGCCACCCTCGTCACTGTATAAAAAATATACCGTACAGTCAATTTTTACGCTTACGCCGTCTCTGCTCCACTCTGGAGGAGTTCAACGCGAACAGTAAACACATGATCGATCATTTTCTAAGCCGCAGCTATCCCCTCCCGCTGCTCTTGGCCGCCAAATCCAAAGCAGAGAAAGTCCCCAGAGCAGCTACCCTCAGTTACAAACCTAAGGCCAATGCTGATCGTGTGCCAGTAGTAGTTACACACAACCCGCGAAACCCCCCTCTGAAGAAATGGTTTAAGGAAAAATTGCCTGTTCTCCACAGCAGTACAAAAATGTTAAAAGCTATGCCACAAGAACCACTTCTCGGTGAAAGAAATTGCAAGTCTCTGAAAACTATTTTAATGCCTTCTTCCCTTCCCCCTTTGACTGCAGACAGCCTAGATGCAGGCTGCCACAGATGCACAAAAAAGTGCGTAGTGTGTTCGGAACATTTTCTCGAAACTAAGCATTTTGTCAGTGCAAGAACTAACGAAAAGTTCACAATTAGAGAGATATTTGACTGTGAAAGCTCCAACATTATCTATCTTTTGTTTTGTGGTCAGTGCCAAAACTCACAATATGTCGGGGAAACTAAAAACTCATTAAAAATGAGATTCTATTTACATCGTTCTAACATTAAGAAAAACACAGGGACGCTGGTTGCTCAGCACTTTAATTCCACAGGCCATTCTCTACGTGATTTAAAGTGTGTTGTCATTGAAAGAGTACATAACGTCAATCTTCAATCGAGGTTAAAACGAGAGCAGTTCTGGATTGATAAACTTAAAACTTTGACTCCCTTGGGTTTGAACTGCATTGAGAATGAATTTTAAATGGTACCATCAGACAGTTTTAGGTTTTCATTGGTTTTGTTTGGACAATTGCCAAATGATTGAAATCATGCAAGTGGTGGTTGTTTTTTTTTACGTGTTCTTACCTTTTAGTGTAACCTTTATTATGAGACTTTTCAGAAGAGTTGGGGGCGCCTTTAGTTCTCCTGTAAATGAGAAGAATTATTTTAATACTTGCGAAAAAACCCTTTTTTAGATGTATTTTTTACTGGTGCGTTTATGAAAGCACGGAAAACTACTATACTTACTAAGTTGCATATATAGGTGCACCCAAAAATGTGCGTATATAGATGTTATTGTGTTTGTGCGTGTGTGTGTGTGTGTGTGTGCGTACGTGCGTGCGTGAGTACATGCGTACGTGCGTTCGTACGTGGGTGCGTGCGTGCGTATATGCGTACTTGTGTGCGTGTGTGTGTGTATGTGCGTGCTTGTGTGATATTTTCGTTTTTGCCTGAATAAAACTTCTTCCTCTCTGATATACTTAGTGGTAATTCACGATTTGACCATCTATTGCCAAATTACTGTGGAAAACGTAAAATACGTGTTATTCAAATGTGTTTGATTATATTGGTGCATGTTATTCTCATTGGGTTAGCTGCATGTATTTGTTGTCAATAATGGTTTCACTACAATATGTTTTAGCCGAACATACACTGATTTATTATAATTATGCAGAATTAGAGAATGAATTTAACATGCATTATAGAAATACTAGTTGAATCGGTTGGTTGTGATTTCAATTTTTAATATAAAGGCGATGTCTACATAATTTTAATGTGTGTGTGTGTGTGTGTGTGTGTGTGTGTGTGTGTGTGTGTGTGTGTGTGTTGTGGGTGTGGGGGGGGGGGGGGGTTGTGAGTGGGTTGATAGGGGTAGTAGATCAGAATGATTTTAGTTAGTTGATAGAGGGAATAATGCAAGGGTTAGCTCTGTTCACTAGTATAGCATAGAAAGTTAGGGGTGAGCACTGAATGCGAAATTAGGTCGTGATGTGAATGTGAGATCTTCTCATTTTAACTGAAGATAACCTTATCTGGCTTTACTCGATCATTGGAGTCCCCCGAGGAAAGTTTTAATAAAACTGAAATATTGGGAATATTGAAGGTGTTTTGTTTATCTTTCTTCGCTTTTTGTGCGTCTATATTTTCATACTATGAAGAAAGAAAGTGAATCATTTCAAATGATCCAAATACACCTCTCTACATTCCTCCTCACCGGGTGTCTGTTGGTGTTTACTTCAACTGCTGTGATCTCCCCCTTCGAATCCTTCATTGGATCCACCAACATGACATCCAATCTCTTCAACTCAACCAAAGGGTTGAGGAGATCGACGGACAAAATCGCCAGGTTCCATTCACATCACGTCTTTCTATCCAGGTGCCTAGACCATCGCATTGTGCCCAAAGGTATGACGCTAAAGTTTGGGGTGGATGCCCTCCCTAAAGTTGACTTTCTCCATAAGACCATTAAAGATTCTCTGACCTCGACCAGTCTCGAAATTGTGCAACAGTGTAGGGATACGTACAAATCCCTTCTGGACTGTGAGTATGCCAATCTCCACAAAACCATGTATGATGTGCACCAGTCAACTGACTATCTAGAGTTTGAAGCTGTTCGCACTTTCCAGGCTAAACTGTACAGTTCTCTCAAGGAGAAATACGCAAAAAAGAAAAGAAAGAAATGTAATGCCTTGTTCCAACCTTCGCCTCCCAACACGGCTTTCAGCAATACCAAACGTAAGTGTCGTCGTTTCAAACGGAAAGGTCCCACTACAACACACCATTCCCCCAACCCTACTCGGTGTGAAAACCAAGATCAACTAAACGAGACTCGAACTGTCGTCAATCTCTCTACTGTGAGTCTTTCTCCTGACCAACTGAAAGTGCTGGAGCTGGGACCTAAGTTTTGCCCCACACCGCTGAGCATAGACACCCAGCTTTTGAAATCTGATGTGCTAGAAGGGTGCAGGAAAATCCGACTAAAAGAACTCTTCCATAGGGACGAAGAGGAGGACGAGGAAGGAGGAGAGTCTACACCTCCCCCATTTTACAAAAAGACTTTTTACGCACCCCCCACAGGCAGAGACACATCTTTAGATGCTTACTGTGATAGCATCCAGCGGTTGACTGAAGAGTATCAGCCCAGTGACACCAGGGTAAAGAACAACTTGACCCGCCCTGAACGCACAGCGCTGCAAGAACTCAAGAAGAAAGTTTCCGACAGAACCATCAGAATCAGCACCGCCGACAAGGGAGGGGCCGTCGTGGTCCAAGACGTTGACCAATACATCCAGGAAGGCCAGAGACTGCTTAGTAATAGTGACCAGTATGAGCAGGTAACTAAGGACCCCACCCCCCAAATCACCACCCAGTCCAATAAGTTAATTGACAAACTGCACAGGGAGTCGCACATTGATGACAACACACACAGGTGGGCCAGACTAGATCCTAGTAACGTTAGAACGCATTTATTTTACCACCTACCGAAAATCCACAAAAGTCCCACCAACCCCCCAGGCCGTCCTATAGTATCTAGTGTAGGAGGACCCACCGAAACATTGTCTAGGCTTGTAGATTACTGGCTGAAGGATTATGTCACAAGACTGCCTAGCTATGTCCAAGACAGTACCCATATGTTGAACATTATTAATGACTGGAATACCAGGATGGGCCCCCTCCCCCCTCACACCATGCTTGTAACAATTGACGTCGTAAGTCTTTACACTTCTATCCCCCATGACGATATGGAAAAGTCGATTGATTACTTTTTGACTGGTTTCAACAATGGAAAGGCTCCCTCAAACAATGTGGTCTTGGACATCGCTAGACATGTTCTCAAAAACAATTATTTCTCTTTTGACAATTCCCTTTACCATCAAACATCAGGAACAGCCATGGGGACCCCTATGGCCCCCACAGTGGCCAATCTCTTTATGGGCCTGCTCGAAGAAAGGCTTCTCGAACACAGTCCCATCAAAATAGACCCCGATTTCTGGAAACGCTTTATCGATGATATTTTGGTTTTATGGACTGGCACACGATCAGATCTTGACCGCTTCACGAGTTTTATCAATGCTTTCCACCCATCCATAAAGTTTACTGTCAAAAGTTCGCCAGAATGTATTTCGTACTTGGACATCCAGTTAAGACTTGAAAACGGGTTCATTCTGACAAACCTTTTCACTAAGGAAACAGACAGTTTCGCCTACTTACATTTCCGGTCTTGCCACCCTCGTCACTGTATAAAAAATATACCGTACAGTCAATTTTTACGCTTACGCCGTCTCTGCTCCACTCTGGAGGAGTTCAACGCGAACAGTAAACACATGATTGATCATTTTCTAAGCCGCAGCTATCCCCTCCCGCTGCTCTTGGCCGCCAAATCCAAAGCAGAGAAAGTCCCCAGAGCAGCTACCCTCAGTTACAAACCTAAGGCCAATGCTGATCGTGTGCCAGTAGTAGTTACACACAACCCGCGAAACCCCCCTCTGAAGAAATGGTTTAAGGAAAAATTGCCTGTTCTCCACAGCAGTACAAAAATGTTAAAAGCTATGCCACAAGAACCACTTCTCAGTGAAAGAAATTGCAAGTCTCTGAAAACTATCTTGATGCCTTCTTCCCTTCCCCCTTTGACTGCAGACAGCCTAGATGCAGGCTGCCACAGATGCACAAAAAAGTGCGTAGTGTGTTCGGAACATTTTCTCGAAACTAAGCATTTTGTCAGTGCAAGAACTAACGAAAAGTTCACAATTAGAGAGATATTTGACTGTGAAAGCTCCAACATTATCTATCTTTTGTTTTGTGGTCAGTGCCAAAACTCACAATATGTCGGGGAAACTAAAAACTCATTAAAAATGAGATTCTATTTACATCGTTCTAACATTAAGAAAAACACAGGGACGCTGGTTGCTCAGCACTTTAATTCCACAGGCCATTCTCTACGTGATTTAAAGTGTGTTGTCATTGAAAGAGTACATAACGTCAATCTTCAATCGAGGTTAAAACGAGAGCAGTTCTGGATTGATAAACTTAAAACTTTGACTCCCTTGGGTTTGAACTGCATTGAGAATGAATTTTAAATGGTAACATCAGACAGTTTTAGGTTTTCATTGGTTTAGTTTGGACAATTGCCAAATGATTGAAATCATGCAAGTGATGGTTGCTTTTTTTACGTGTTCTTACCTTTTAGTGTAACCTTTATTATGAGACTTTTCAGAAGAGTTGGGGGCGCCTTTAGTTCTCCTGTAAATGAGAAGAATTATTTTAATACTTGCTAAACCCCCCTTTTTTTAGATGTATTTTTTACTGGTGTGTTTATGAAAGCACGGAAAACTACTATACTTACTAAGTTGCATATATAGGTGCACCCAAAAATGTGCGTATATTAGATGTTATTGTGTTTGTGTGCGTGTGTGTGTGTGTTTGTGGCGTACGTGCGTCGTGAGTACACTTCTACGTGCGTTTCTACGTGTGTGCGTGCGTGCGTATATGCGTACTTGTGTGCGTGTG
>CM065700.1:48660041-48681331 GCA_017654935.2 Phymorhynchus buccinoides | reverse complement strand
AGGCAAAAATGAACAAAAAGACAGAATTGCTGAATCGATGAACAGACCCAACCTGGTTGTTATTTAAATTTAGCCTAGATTGATCTTGGCCCCCTGCGCCTACCAGAAAAGCACAAACAAACAACCATTAAATATAATGGACAGTCAGTGTCTGCCTATATTGCCACATATTTTATTTTTTTCATCGTTCCTCACCTGTTCTACGCCTTAACTATCTTTAAACCTTCGTGCTCTTGGGTTTCGCTTAGTATCGATCCCGAAAAAATATCAAAAAATAATCCAACTCGGCTCTGTGCAGTAGTTCGCTGCCCACAGTGACCTAAAAAGTGGGGATTTTCGCCGAAATATGAATTGCACACACACACACGTGCCATATCGTCTCCATATTGTTGATCAACTGACATCCGTCTGACAAAGTTTTCCGCCTCCTTGATTGGTCAGTTTTCCTACTCGGTGAGCAGACGACAGATAAGAGGACCGCCATGTTGACTCAGGAAAAACACCACTATTCTGCTTCATAGTTTGCTCTTTGGGTTATGTATGTCGTCAGCTTTGGGCCATTTTGTTTGACAGTCAGATCATGCTCTGTACATTAGGTGTGCAAAGAATAAAAAGGCACAAGTATCTCTGAGCTGTAGGATTAATCCATTCATCAGAGACGAAGCCCTCTTAAAAAAACGAAATATTGCTATACAGTTCTGGCTACGTTTTGGTTGCTTTTTCTGTCTGTTTGTACTCTTGCACCCCCACCCCCCACCACCACCCCCAACGTTCGCCTGCCGATTTCAATGCGTGACTGCAGAGTGAGTGACCCGGGTTTCGAATCCCGGCCTCGCCCTTTCTTTCTAGTTCGACAGGGAAAACTCGAACTGAACGTCGAGTCCTTCGGATGAAAACTTAAAACTAGCTAGTAAAGATCCCACACGGCTGTTGAAAGTCGGTAAGAGCAGGGAGCAATCCCGCTGCCTGGTTTATGATCAAATTGATAGTTAGTTTTCCCAAGTCTGCCTCCACACCCCCCTCCTCATCCTGTCTCCTTAAAAAGGGGGGGGGGGGGGGGTTAGTGAGGGTTAGAATCAACATAGGATTATCGTCATAATAACTAAATTGAAATAAGCAGACTTTGAGATTGAGGATCGTAAACATGGGAGGGTGTCTAAAGTGCAACCTTGCTGAGTTTTTTGTTTCGTAGATATGGAGAGAATAGTGGGTCTTTTCAATCTTGAAGACAATTTTGTACTTTTTGAATTCAAGTTTTGTTTTGGTTTAAAGATCAACGTACAACACAGGATATCATTGCGCGGTAATCGTATTATGGCATGCCATTATTGGCCACTGCAACTAGGGTTAAGTTCAACGCCCTTGACGGCAAGAGTTAAGACCTTGTTGATCAGTATCCAAAAGGGCATTCACTCTTGCAAAATGCAGCCATTCAGTGGCCTCAAATAGGGTTATTGGCGAGAGTTAAGCCCTTGTTTGGTCAGTACTCAACCATCTTCCCCCCCCCCAAGGGCATTCACTCTTGCAAAAGGCAGCCATTTAGTGGCCTCAAATATGGTTATTGGCGAGAGTTATTCCCCTCCTTGGTCAGTACTGAACCATCTTCCCCCACCCACCAAGGGCATTCACTCTTGCAAAAGGTGTTCTTCGCAGTAGCCAATAATGAAAGATTGAATAGTTAGTTAGGCTAAGCGAGGAGACGGCCAACGGAACACCTAGCAATGCGTGGATAAGAGCTTCTTCCCTTTGGATCTCATCCTAGGTGCTTGGTATCGTCATCAACTTTGGTGGAGGGGAATTAATTAAAGAGAGTTATCTACCTTTATTCAACTTCGTTGCGCACTATAATATTTCTTGGTCAGCTGTACGATAGATGAGTTTCGTTCGACTAGTGGAAATCACGGGACATCTTAGATCCTTTTGTGGAAGACTATGACTTGCCGAAGAGGGGGGTGGGGGGGGGGGGGGGGATGGGCGGTGGGGGGGTCTGCGTACTTGGCTCTATAGTGCTTGAGGCCAAAGGGATGGTCCTGGCCTTTGGGGACCTTCTCCAACGCCAGCTCTGTCCTCAACTCCCTATCGGCCGAAAGAGTGGGGATGTACCGTGGGCAAGGCATCTCCACTATATAAACAAATTCCTAACCCAGCCCAGCCTGGAATAGCATTCTGTCCCCCTTGCTATCTGGCAGTCATGGCCGGAAGCGCCTGACTAGCATGCCATACATACATTTCTTGTTTCTTTCTATGATTTGTCAGATTAACACCCCCTCCTCCATTTCACGGTTCTTTCTAGGATTTGTCAGATTAACAACCCCCATCCTTCCATTTCTTGTTTTCTTTCTATGATTTGTCAGAATCAAACCACCCCCTCCATTTCCATTTCTTGTTTCTTTCTATGATTTGTCAGATCAACACCCCCTCCCTCCATTTCTTGTTCTTTCTATGATTTGTCAGATTAACCACCCCCTCCTTCCCATTTCTTGTGTCTTTCTATGAATTTGTCAGATTCAACACCCCCCTCCTCATTTCTTGTTTCTTATCTAGGATTTGGTCAATTGAAACCCCCTCCTCCATTTCTTGTTCTTTCTATGATTTGTCACTCACCACCCAAAAGACACCCCCGTCCTTCCATTTCTGGTTCTTTCTATTAGTTGTCAGATCAACATCCCCTCCTCCCATTTCTGGGTTCTTTCTATGATTTGTCAGATCACCACACCCTCCTCCATTATCTTGTTTCTTTCTATGATTTGTCAGATCAACACCCCCTCCTCCATTTCTTGTTTCTTTCTATGATTTGTTCAGATTACACACCCTTCCTCCATTTCTCGGTTCTTTCTGGGTGGTTTCTTCGTCTTCTTGCCTTTCTTACTGACGATTTTAAACAATTTCAACCTCTATCGTTTGCTATATTGAACGTTAGTTTTCATCCGTTTGCACAATTAAAAATATTATAGTATAATATAAGGCAAAGACGAGAATTCAATAATACAATGAACTATAAGCCGCTTGATGGTGTGTGTGTGTGTGTGGTGTGTGTCAGTGGTGTGTGTGTGGTGTGTGTGTGGGCTGTGTGTGTGGTGTGTGTGTGTGTGTGTGTTGTGTGTCCGTGTTTGTGCGCGCGCGTGTGTGTGTGTGTGTGGGGTGGTGTGTTTGTGTGTGTGTGTGTGTGATGTTGTGTGCTGTGTGTGGTGTGTGGTGTTGTGTGTGTGTGTGTGTGTTTTTGGGCGTGTGTGTGTGTGTGTGTGTGCTAGTGTGTGTGTGTGTGTGTGTGTGTGTGTAGTGTGTGTGTGTGTGTGTGAGAGAGAGAGAGATGTGTTGCGAGTCACATGCATTTGTGTGTGTGTGTGTGTTGTGTTTTGTGTGTGGTGTGTGGTGTGTGTGTGTGTGTGTGTGAGAGAGAGTGTTTGTGAGTACATGCGTTTGTGTGTGTGTGTGTTGTGTGTGCGTGGTTGTGTGTGTGTGCGTGTGTGGCGTGCTCTTGTGTCTTGTGTAATTTGTGTTCTGATCAATCTGTTCGCACTAAAAGTCATAGCAACACGGACCGGTTTTTGACCGGCAGAATTTAGAAACCGTTTTTGGGGGGGTGTTCAAACTGGATTGATTGCCAATCTCTATTTATTTAGGCCCAAGTCTTCGTTTATTCCAACCAAGGTTTTCTCTTTATTCCAGCCTCATCTCCTCAGAATAATGCTCGTGAGCTGACGGACACCGCAACTGAAGCCGTCTCTTATTTCCTTCCATGGTCCGCCGTAGGTCACAGGCCCGAGACACACAGACACCTGCAGTGTTTGCGGAAGTAATGTGAGCAGCGCTATCAAAGCAAGCGCGCACACACACAACAGACCACACGCACCGCACTCACGCCCACCTACACGTACGCACACACTCACGCACGCACGCACAAACACACATACACGCACGCACGCACGCACGCACGCGCTCACACCACAACATGCTCCACACACACACACACCACACACTCACACACACACCTACACACACACCACCACTACCACCAAAAAACACCAACACATGATACACCACCACCCGACACACACACCACAAAGACAACACACACACAACACACACACCACACACACACACACCAACACACACACACACACACACACTCACACTTCACCACACACACACACACACACCACCCACCACACACACCGCTACGCACACACTCTACCACTCTCGCACAATCACGCGCACGGCACGCACTCACACCAACACACACACACACACACACACACACAACACACACACCCACACCACAAACAAAAGGAGTAAGCTCTCGCTCTTTGATGTAGGCCTACTGTCCTTTTCCCAGATGTAGGTCTACGCCAGTTCTGTGATCTACACGAAGGTCAGTTTCGCTCTAATAGGGACAAAACAAACAAAACCCAAAGTCCCAGCAGCTGATCTAAAGGATCACCAAACACGCGTGCTCTTCTACAGACAATGAGAAGCAGCTTCGTTGCCCGGAAAGTCACACCAAAAACAGAATCACAGAAAAAAGCCACGGGGAAAAACAGTCACGAATGTTGAGCTCTGTGAAGATAGAAAACTCTTAAACGACGATTTTATTGTTTATTGATTGGCTTGTTTTTCAACGGAAATGCTTGATGTTTGGCGTGCACATACTCAAATCTTTCTTTGACAAAGTCATAACAGTTCAGCAAGATTGAATGAACTGTTTTGAAAATATGAAGCAAAAAGTACAAGTATGGGTGCAAACACACCCTCGGGGTATGGGAGGGGTTAAAATAACTCGAAGCTTCCAGTTTATCTACCCCTGCTTGAAAGAAACAGGTGCCACTGCCACCGACTTAAATGAATAATATTGATCCTTTATCTTGAAAATGATGCGATGCGATGCAATACGATACGATACGATGCCAATGCGATGCATCAATGCAGTACAATGTAGCACAATACAATAACAATGTAATACCATACAATACAACACAATACAATACAATACAAACATCAATACATACACTACAAGACAATACAATGTAATACAATTACAATACAATACAATACAATACAATACAATACAATACAATACAATACAATCCAACCACAAGACATTACAATGCAATACAAATCAAAACAATACAATACAACACAATACAATACAATAACAGACAACACAATACCACACAATACAACACAATACAATACAAATACAATGCAATGCAATACAACACAATGCAATGCAATGCAATACGATACAATGCAATACAAAACAATACAACCACAATTACAATACAATACGATTACGATACGATACTATACAATACGAAACAATACAATTACGATATAATACAATACAATACGATATAATACGATACAATACGATATAATACGATACGATACAATACAATAAAATATAACACAGTACGATACAATACAATACAATACAATACAATAAAATACAATATAAGACGATACGATACAATACAATACAATATCATGCAATGCGATACGATACGATGCGATACAATACAATACAATACTATGAAATGCGCTACGATATGATACAATACAATACGATATAATACATTACTATTACATAACGATATAAATACGATACCCTAACTATTTATACTAATACGAGACGCTACAATACAATACGATATATAATACGATACGATACGGTACAATACGATACGATATAATACGATACAATACGATATAATACGATACGATACGATACGATACGAAACGATACGATACGAAACGATACGATACGAAACGATACGATACGAAACGATACGATACGAAACGATACGATACGATACGATACGATACAATACAATACAATATAATACAAAACAATACAATCCAATGCAATACAATACAATACAATACATTACAACACAACACAATTACAATACAATACAATACGATTTTACAATGCTGTACAATACAATACAGTACAATACAAGACAATACAATACAATACGATACGATACTATACAATACAATACAATGCGTACAATCATACTAGTCGATACGATACGATATAATACATACCCTACAATACAATACATCTAATACGATAACGATACGATACGATACGTAACGATATATACATCATACAATACAATAAAATACTAATACGACATACGATATACATACGATACGATAACGATATAATAAATACAATACAATACCAATATTAATACGGTACGATACGATAATAAGACGATACAATGCGATACAATACATACGATACGATAACGATCACGATACGATAACGATATAAACTAATACAGTACAATCAATACGATATAATAACGGATAAACGATAACTAATACGATACGATAAGATACGATACGATACGATACGATACGATACAATACGATACAATACAATACAATACGATCGATACGATACGCTACAATACGATTAAGTACAGTACGATAACAATCATACAATATAATACGTTACGATTCGATAACGATAGATATAATAACAATACAATAGCAATACAATCAATATAATACGAATACGATACGATACGATACAGATACGATACATATAATACATACAATACATACAAGACAATACAATACGATACTGACCCGATACGATACAAGTCAATACAATGTAATGCAAGTCAATACAATGTAATACAATTCAATACATTACAATACAATACAATACTAATACAATACAATACAATACAATACAATACGATAACAACAACAACATACAGTGAAAGACAATAACAATGAAATTACAATGCAATACAAAAAAATACAATGCAATAAAATACGATACGATACGATACGATACGATACGATACGATCCAATTACCAAACAATTACGGATACCATACAATGAAATACAAATACAAGACAATACAGTACAGTACAGTGCAATACAATACAGTACAGTACAATGCAACGTAATATAACACAATACAATACAATACAATACAATTACAAGATAATACAATTACAATACTGATTACAATACAATACGATACGATACAAATATAATTACGATACGATTACGATACAATACGATACAATGCCGATTACAATAATCCAATTTACAATACAATGCAATACAATATAATACGATACGATACGATGCAATACGAAACGATACGATACGAAACGATACGATGCGAAACGATACGATACAATGCGATGCGATACGAAACGATACGATGCGAAACAATACGATACGAAACGATACGATACGATACGATACGATACGATATGATATAATACGATACGATACGATACGATACGAAACGATACGATACGAAACGATACGATACGAAACGATACGATACGAAACGATACGATACGAAACGATACGATACGATACGATACGATACGATACGATACGATACGTTGTTGTTGTCGTTCGTACCTGGGCGTCTAAAAGACTCCAGGGGATCATTCCCAACAGCTGAACGCAATGAAAACTTATAACAGCAACAAATGCACAGCCAGGGATGAGGAGCATTTACGGTGTGTGACCGTTTTATATTACCCCGCCCGGGGCAGCCACACTCCGACTTCGCGGGGGGATTTTGGAAGCTGATGCTGTTATGACTAGAGTTGTCATGGCTTAAAGGCAATCCCCGCATAACCATTGCACAGCATAAAACATTTTGATGTAGCCTTGTTGTTCTAGCATATGTCAATTGGTCGTGCATATGATACAGCCTTTTAAAACCCTTCAATCGCACTGCCGCATATTGGCACCACAATGATATAACACCCATGTCACTAAAGGGCATCACATGAGGGTTCTGGTATCCAGTTGGACCTTTATGTTCTTCATTCTGGGAGGTAAGGATAGGCCCTGTTGTATGCATGTCACAGAGGAATCCCCAAGATTGCAGACGAAATCTGTGTCTCCAGGTAAGTTAATGGTAAAGTTTGGCTCTTGAAAGGGTTTTAAGCCAAGGCAAAGATGCGATCGAGGCAATGGCAATGCATGATGCAATACGATACGACTGCAATGCAAGCATGATGCAATACGATACGATGCATGCAATGCAATACGATACGATGCAATGCAATGATGAATGCAATACATATAAACAATATAACGACCAGCGCAATACAAGCAATTACAATTCAATACAATTGCAACAAAACAGTACAATAAATACAATAAACACAAGACACTTAGTTACAGTACAGATTACAGTACAGTACAACGCAAATGCAATGCAATACAAGCAACACCAACCACACACAAAACACAATACAACACAAACACAACCACAAGACAAAAACTCCGCTGTTTGTTCTCAGTATTTGCAGTTTACAATCTAGCGAATGATTACATTGGTTTGTAGGACCGACACTTCTGGAGCACCTATTGGAGACGATTGAAACCAGACAGTCCATCAGGCAACTGACCGTGACAAGCACCACAGAGCTACATCAGTGTCAGGGTTGTTGCATACCGCCAACGCTTTGTGGCGTTCTGGCAAAAAACAAAAGGAATGGCAAACTCTGTAATGTTCTTATGGAAACAACACTCAAAAACAACATGTCCAGTCACTGGGAATTTTTATTTTTTTAAATCGTGGCTAAATTCATGATTTTACGGGAAAATTCTGAATCTTCCCAAAGATTGGAAAAACATTATGAATTGTCACCCGAAAAATATGAATTCTGAATTATTCAACAACAAAAAGCGACAAATGTTACGGCAAAAAATTCAGAATTGTAAAAATGTATCGGGGAAATGTCACTGCTTGTCCAACATACAGAGAAGTACTTTTTATAGAACAAAGTACTTGTATAGCAATCTCTATTAATGTAATCTCTTTTGTCATTTGTTGCATAAGAGGGGGCGCTGCCTCAGTGCAGTTTGTTGTGGGATGTCCTGGGGGTTAAGTTGGGCTTCCCCTACTTTTTGACATGAGAGAGAGAGAGAGATGTAGAGACGAGATGGATGAAGGGAGGAGAGCTGATGATGAGAGAGAGGAACCGGACGGAGTGTTGCTGAGGGGGGGAGAAAGATGACTGACGAGAGGAGAGAGAGAAGTGAGTTCATGGAGCGAGAAGATGAGGGAGAGAGAGGAAATCGAGAGATAGAGATGAGGAGGAGAGGGGGGAGAGAGAGAGGAAAGGAGGAGGAGAGATGAGATTGAGAGGAGATAGAAGATCAGAGAGATGATAGAGAGAGAGAGAGAGGAGAAGAGAGAGGGGTGGAGAGCGAGAGATAGATAGTAGATAGATAGACGAAGATAGAGAGAAGAAGAGAGAGAGAGAGAGGAGAGAGATTTTTTTTTGAGAGGATCGAGAGAAAAGACGAGAGGAGAAGAAGAGAGAGAGATGAGAGAGAGGAGAGAGCGAGAAGACAGAGAGAGAGGGAGGGAGAGAGGAGAAGGTGAGAGGAGAGATGAGACCGCCGATGGGAGAGAGATGGAGAGAGAAGAGACTGGGAGACAGAAGAGAGGACAGAGAGAGAGAGAGAGACGTTTAAATCAAAACAAGTCGCCCTAAAAAAAAATCCTCTCAAAGTGTTTGCATCAAGCCACAAGCTATTGTTACGGTTACACTAGTCTTGCGGTTGAATTGGAAACCAAAAAATGGCTTTTAAAGACCAGTAACGCACCACGATTTAAGTCCCCTTGTGTTTTTATTGGGTTGCTGTTGACCCACATACAAATTTCCCGAACTTCAAATTGAGGACTACTCTTAAAATGATGACGCGGTTGAGAAATTTTGAGCCATTTATAGGGAGTCAGAATTGGTCAAACCCAAATTTGTTTCCAGCTATAAGAGGGAAAACTGCGTGAAACCCGTGATTTTGACACGTGCTATGGTGGAGCGTTAACTCCTACGACTGAAGAGGTCACGTATTATGGGAACATTGAATGTATGAAGATCAGTGGGTCGACCTAGAGGTACTGTAATGCCAGCGAAAAGGCCCGGCCCACTTTATTCGTAAAGAACACTACATTAGGCATGGACTATAAACTAGAGAAGTAACACCTGGATCTAGTTCCTTTTAAATAAATTCTGATTCGCTTCTAGGCCTTTGGCCTATTTAAGACCAGTAGTGATTCAGGAACATACATTTTTGGTTTTATACCTGGTTGGTTGTTCAGCCGTTCGTACATGGCGAAAAGCCGATTAAGCACCGTTTTTAAATGAACTTCCATCCATGATTAGGCGGACGCACTGAAGGCACCATAACGAGGGCTTGGAGTCAAAGCGGTAGGACTATCTTTAACATGACAATATTATGAACTTATTACGAAAAACTAATAACTTGTAGTATCAAACCATGACCTGCAGACTATAAAAAGGGGTCTTGGTTTTAATACAAGTGCAAATAACTAGGGAGAGGGTGTAAAAAGCCAATGGGGCGGGTAAAACGTTAAGAAGGCCCATGACCAATTATCTCGGAAATCAAGCAAGTTTCAGTTCAAATTTTGCCCATGAGAAACGAACGCGTAAACATTAACACTCCGTTATCGCACTCGGTGCAAAATGTGCACTTGGAAATTTGCTTGATTTTTCAGAATACATTGGCATGTTTCCGGCTTCTTGGGCTTTTTACCCCGTCCTTACCTACGTCAATGGACTATAAAGTAGTCCGTTTTGACTCCAAGCCATCGATATTAAGTCAATCAGATATGAACCACGTTACGACACAGAACAGAGGGTTGACCCTTGCGGAGTGCCTTTATATGGGAGAGTGAGAGGAGAGATGATGATTAGAGATTGATGATTGAGCCAACAATACGATTGACAAAGAACAGAATGGGCGCTTTCACTGCAGACATTTTGGATATCCCTATCTCGCTGCACAGCATCATAGGACATTGTCAGTAATGTGGGGGGTGGGTTGGAGGTTAGGGGGGGGGGTGGAGGTGCGGGGGGGGGGGTGAAGAACTAGTAGCTTCACTAATATTCAAAAGTACCGTAATGTTTGTGATGTGACACTGAGCTCAATAATTGGTGAGGGGGAAAAAATGCATGCTTGGAGACAAATAATCCATTGATTTATATTTTAAAAATAAATGTAATAATATCAGGTTTTTATCTTGTTTATTTTATTGGTGTTGTTTTAAGTTTAAAGTTCACGTTTGCCAAAAGGTAAAAAAAAAAAAAAAAGTCATTTTTTTTCCTTTTTTTAAATTTTACCAAAGCATGTATTTTTATCTAAACTCACTTTTACCTGTTATTTGACAAGATAGAATAGAAACCCACGAACACCTGGTTTGAAAGATCACCACATATTTGATATTTTTATCTTCTTCAGGACGACTTCCTTACAAATGGCAGCAAACTTTGAACTACTTGCTTTTACCTGTTCTTTATTACAAGTGTGGAAGACAAAATCAGACTTTCATATTTTAACGCTCCATCAATCTATTTGATGATTAATACAGTCTATCGTTGCCGTAGTTCTCCAAACATAATTTGTCATTGTCACCGTATCCATGGTGATGACAAGGGGCGGATAATTAGAAGTTGGTCGTCGCCAGGCAAGTTATGGCTGACTCCGGCAGTACATCAAGTGTCACATGCTCCCCCCCCCACCCCCCTCCCCCACCCCCCCCCCCCCCCCCCCCCCCACTTCTCCCCCCCCCCCCCCCCCTCCCTTTACTTCGTCTCGCCAGGCAAGTTATGGGCTGACTCAGCAGAGGCAGTGTACTCATCAAGTCTTCCCATGCTCCTCCCCCCCCTCCTTTTCTTCCTTCTCCCCCCCCTCACCTTATATCCTAAAAGCCAAAGCCCCCCGCCCCCCTCCCTCCCCCCTTGGTTCACACACCGCCACAGTATGATATTGGACATGAGCCTACCACGTGGTCATAGCTCAAACACGACGGTAGGCCTTGGGATTTCGCTCCGAATTCCTGAATTCAATGAGATGTGGAAAATTGACAAATGTTATGATTTTGATCCATCTATGAGCAGCCCTTAGGATGCTGAATTGACACCACCAGGGGGCAAATCACTACCCAGTAGTCATTCCCCTCAATCGTCGTCTCTTCCACTACCGCCCTAAACTAAGAATATCACGCGCTAAGCCCCTACTGGTTTGATTGCCACCCGCCCCTTGGTGGTCAAATCACAGCGTCCTAAGTTGACCATGTGACCAGGTACAGATATTAACCAACCTCCGCTAGGGACGCATTGCTATTTGTTGTTTTGTTTTCAATCGACTTTAATTGAAGCTATTTAAACCTTTTCAAAATGCCAGCCATTTTTTTGTCTGCCAACATTTTTGTCAAAACTTACATGCGTAAAGAAAAGTTGGCGCGTCCGCATTATTGTGACTTCTCCCTATAACCAGGCCTTTTCCCTCATCTCTCCAAAACATAACCAACATTATTAAGGGTCATTGGATAACAGATCCTAACTGTATGCCTTTCAGTGACAAGGGTGTTAAAAATCAGGAGGCGCAAGACATGCGAAACGGAAGTCCAACAGATCACGTGGGGCTTGTGTGAGGCAATGACAAATAGTATCACGAACGAGATAGGAGACAACAGGAACTACAGGACGTTTACCGAGAGGCGATTTGTTGCACAAAATTATATTGTATTAATTTTCGTACGTAGGAACAAGCATGAGCGAAAAGTGAATCACATGGGGAAATCATTTGCTTGAATACTCAACCCTAAAGATTACAAACATAATAAGTATCATACACAAAGGTTCTGCAAATCGTCATAAGAAAGTGGTGGTATCTTTGGCAGGCTTGCCAAATGTGCTAATCGGAAGCACACACACATATACACACCGCATATACATCACACACACACACACACACACCACCACACACACACACACACACACCACACACACACACACAACACACACACACACCACACACCACACACACCACACACCCACAAACAACACACAACACACAACACACAACAAACAACACACCCCCCCCCCACGCACGCACGCACGACGCACGCACGCACGCACGCACCGCACGCACGCACGCACGCACGCACGCACGCACGACGCACGCACGCACACACCACACACATACACACACAACACACACACACACACACATCACCAAAATCGAAAATCGGGGACGCACAAGTTTCACTTCGTTTACTCGCAAAGCTAAAAGGCCGAGAGGGAGGAGGGGAGGGGGGAGGAGGGGATATGAACAATACATGAAAAGCCAAAGAAAATACAGGACAGGGTTCAAGGAGATACAACAACACGAACAAACGAAAAAGTAACACGCATAAACTTTACCCAGGGAAATGACAAACAAATAGATATAAGATAGGTTCGGACCAAGTAAAGGTTGTCCATCGGAACTATGCTGGAGTGTTAGAGTTGATAACCGGTTCAATATCCCGCAACCCCCGTTTTAAAAAAAACCAAGAATCGGTTTTCTCCTCTTCGAAACCGGGTTAAAACCGGAACTCGTTTTTTTTTAAATACCAGTACTCGCATCACTAGTTTAGTTTCACCTATGCAAACACATATTTTATTTGTCAGAATATTCACGCACACACACGCACGTGCACACATACACACACATACACACAACACAAGTAACGTACACACTCAACTCAACACTCTCAACTCAAAGTCAAAGCCATACACCACCACAAAACTAGAAACAGCTACTCTTGGTTTACAAACACCCAATCTGCGCTGAGAATCAGTGTTGTTCTTCGAAAAGAATGAGTTATTCTAAGGAAAAACTTACTTTCAGTTTGCAGTTAAAAAACCGGTTCACAGCAACTCGAACCGGTTTTTCGAACCGCGAAAGTTTAGCACCGGTTTTTTCGGTTCAAACCGGTTTTTCCCCCCACCTCTACTTGGATTGCAAAGTGGTGTGGATAACTGGATTGCGGTGTGTGGAAGCATGATGGGGTATGGGGAGGAGAGAGAGAAAGAGAGAGAGAGAGAGAGACAGTGAGGGAGAGAGAGACGTCACTAAACGGTACCAGAGAAGGGTAGAGTATGGAGATAGAGATAACAATTAACAATGAACAATAAACAATGAACAAATTGTTTAATGATTAGGCCTTTGGCCCATATCAATGGAGGTGAGATACAAAAAAAGTGACATGAAAAATTTTAGTTGTCATACATTTTTAAAAAATGACATAATACACAAAGACATGAATAAACGAAAGAACTAGCGATAACCAGTATTAAACGCAAGGATCGTTGACTCGGCCTGGCAAAATTATTGACGATTCGTTGGACGTATAAAGTGGACAGGCGGAATGATTGACGGGAGGTTGTGAGTTCGTGCCTCACCATGGGCACGCGTTTTATTACTTACATATAGTACATATCTGTGTTGTTGAAAACTCGGTACTTTACTGGTGTTGCACTGCCTTCCGGCATTGCACCCAGTATTGTTCCCACCATCTTATGTAGACACAATGTCCCATGTGTGTCTATGACCGAGAGGACGTAAAACCCAATTCTGCATTCAAGGACGGGAGGTGAAAGGCGAGAGCCGGAGCACTTCCCTTATGGATGAAGATTCAACTGCCAATCTTACAACATCGAACCGGGAGGTTGTCCCGAGGCCGCCATACTGTTGTGCAGTGTTCGTTCACCAGCTGGTTGAGGTAAAATTAGTTCGAGAGAATTTTTGTATGCAAATTAGTGACACGGATCACACAGGGTTAGTATCATACTCTTCAAACTGTTGAAGTAGAATACTTAATTGAAAGAGAGAAGAAGAGGGATGTAGTTTTTTGAACGTCGTTCTTACCCGAGACCTGTCTCTCTCTCTGTCTCTTGTCTCTCTCTCTTCTCTCTCTCTCTCATCTTGTCTCTCGTCGCGTCTCTCTCTCTCTCTCTCTCTTCGTCTCTCTCGTCGTCTCGATCTCTCTCTCTCTGTCTTTATCTCTCTCTCTCTCTACTCTCTCAGATTCCTAGGGCTCACTCTTCTCTCTCTCTCTCTCTGTATCCTTTTGTCTCTCTCTCTCTCTCCTAATGTGATCCTCTCTCTCTCTCCCTCTCTGGTGTCTCTCTCTCTCTCTCACTCTCTCCTCTCTCTCTCTCTCTCTCATCCGTCTGATCTCTCTCTCTTCATTTCCTCTCTCTGTTGTCTCTCTCCTCTCAACTCTCTAAAGTCTACTTCAAAACGTAATTCTCTCTCTGTCTCATCTAGCGTCTCAAGAAAATCTCTCTCTCTCTTGAAGTCTCATCTCTTCTCTCTCAGGCTCTCTGTCTTTCGCTCTAATAACTCTAAAGATCTGTCTCTCTCTCCTCTCTCTTACTGCTCTACCTCGAAAGACCCTCGTCTCTGAAAGTTTATTAATGATCTTCTTCTCGGCATAGTCTCTCTTTGAATAATTATGTTTTCATAAGAACGAATAAGAGGTGTGTGCTGAGTTTTGTGTGTGTGTGTGTGGTGGAACTTCGACGAATAAGAAATGAAGCCAATACTCTCTCTCTCTCTCGTCATCTACTACTCTCTCTCTGCTACTCTCTCTCTTTCTCTCTTTCTACTCTCTCTACTACTTCTCAGCATACTACTACTTACTACTACTACTACTACTACTACTCTCTCTCTCTACTACCTACTACGTCTACTACTTCTACGACTACTCTCTACTCTCCTCCCTATCTCTCTCTTATCAAATGCTTCTCTCTCTCTCTCTTCTGTCTCTATCTCTCTCTCTCTCTCGCTCTCTTATTCTCTCTTCGTACAAACATTTCTCTCACTCTCTCGCTCTCTCCTGTCGTCTCTATCTCTCTCTCTCTCTCTCTCTCTCCTCTATTCTCGAATGCATCTCATGTACCTCATCTCTCAACGCTCTCTCACCTCTCTGTCCCTCTCATCTCTCGCTCTCTCTCTCTCTCTCGCTCTCTCTCTCACTCTCTCCTCTTCACTCGCTCACCTCTGTCTCTCTCTCTGTCTCTCGCTCTCCTCACCCCTCTCACTCTTCTTCTCTCTCTCGTTCTCTCTCGGCTCTCTACCTCTCTCTCTCTCCATCTCTAATCTCCTCTCTCTCTCGACTCTCAAATCTCTCTCTCTCTCTCAAATAAGAATAACTTAACAAGAACAAGAATTGAATACCAGGGTTTGTGCTGTGTTTTGTGTGTGTGTGTGGTGTGTGTGTTGTGTGTGTGTGTGTGTGTGTGTGTGTGTCTTCCTCTCTCTCTCTCTCTCTCTCCTCTCTCTCAGACTCTCTCTCTCTCTTTCTCTCTCACAATCTCTCTCTCTCTCAATCTCTATCACACTCTCTCTCTCTCCTTCGCTGTCGCTTCTCTCTCTCTCTCATCGTCTCTCTCTCTCTCTCTCTCCTCTCTCCTCTCTCTCGCTCTCTCTCCTTTTCTTCAGCTCTCTCTCCTTCCTCTCTCTCTCTTCTCTTCTCTCTCTCTCTCTCTCTCTCTCTCTCTCTCCTTCTCTCTCTCTCGCTCCCTCTCTCCCACTCTCTCTCTCTTCCTCCTCTCTCTATCTCTGCTCTCTCTCTCTCGCTCTCTCTTCTTCTCTTCTCTCTCTCTCATCATCTCTCTCTCTCTCTCTCTCATCCTCTCTCCTCTTCTCTCTCTCTCCCCCTCTCTCTCTCTCTCTCTCTCTCGCTCTCTTCTCTCGCTCTCTCCGCTCTCCTCTCTTTCTCTCTCTCTCTCCTCTGCCTACTCCCTCCTCTCTCGCTCTCTTCTCACTCTCACCTCACTCTCGTCTCGTCCTCTCTCATCGCTCTCTCTCATCTCTCTCAGAAGTCATATCTCTAAAAGACACTCTCTCTCTTTCTCTCTCTTATCTCCCACGGGGGTGGCTCTCTCTGGTCTTCTCTCTCTCTCTCCCTTGCTCTCTCTCTCTCTTGTATAATGAGATAGAGAAGACGAATTCCTTTCTCTCAGAATCAGTTGGAGTTGGGCACAGTCACAGTCATGGATCTCTCTCTCAGGAGGAGGAGAATCGAGAAGGAGGAAGAAGAGAAAAAGAAAAGAAAGAACAAGAAGAAAGAGAGAGGACCCTTGCAGAAAAAAGAAGAAGAAGAAAAAAAGAAGAAAGGGAAAGGCGGTCAAGAAGTAAGAAAGAGTCTCCTCTAAGAAGAAGGATCTCTCTTCTCATCATTCATGAAAGATCTTTATTGATGGTGCCAGAAGGATCTTAAATGTTCTTTTTTCTTCGACAAGAAGGAACTCCGCTTCCATTCCTCATTCCACTTGGGAAGCAAGTCTCTCTCGCAGCTCAGGATCGGTGTCTCCCTCCTCAAAGAAATCTCTCTCATCAGAAGGTCACGTAGAATGACCTAGAATTTCTCTGAACTCTCGCTAAAGAATCACTCTCTCAGCACCAGTCTCTCTCTCTCTCTGACAATCTTCTGCTCCTGATCCCCCCGCTTAGCTCCCTGGTCCCGCTATTATGAGAATCAGACAAGGGCAGATGTGAGAACATCTCTCAACTGAAGAGCTCTAATTCGGTCTAGAGCTAGTCTAGACGGCTAGAAAGCTCGAGAGAAGACTCTCAGAGATTAAGCTTACCTTAATGAAGGATACTATCATATTCTGATTGAGAGGGAGAGATTCTCTCATGCAAAATTCCAGAAATCTCCTAAGGCATAAGAGAGCAGAGAGAAAAAAAAGCCTAAGAATCAAAACTAAGAGTTAGAGACTAGAGAGAAAGAAAGAGAGGAAGAACGCTCTCTCTCTCATGAAAGAAGCAAGATAGAAAGAGAGAAAAAGAAAGAAAAGAAAAGAAAGTGTTATTTAAAGAAAGATAGAAAGCGTTTAAACGAAGTGCTCTGGTAAAGAGAGTCCTCTCTAAAATAGAATTGAATCTCGCTCCTGAGAGAGAAGAAGAGAAAGAGACAAGAAAGAAGAAAAAGAGAAGAAGAGAGCTGCATTGATAGGAGGAAGAACTAGAGAAGAGGGAAAGAGCGAGAGAAGAAAGATAATAAGAAAAGAAGAAGAATAGCAAAAGAAGATTCTCATTCAGGTACTGCCGTACCAGGACAGACCGAGGTGACTCATTGCCTTCTTTGTAGACATCAGATTGATATTGAAGCCTCCGAATAGGGGGAGTAATCCCTCGCCAAGGCATCTCCGCTTAACCCTCTCACCGCCAATGTCGCATTTTTGCACCACAATGATTTAATACCCATGTCATAAAAACTCTTGAAATCAGGGTCTGTTATTCAATAATACGGTGTCCTAAATTTGGGCAGTAAGGATTAACCCCATTCTAAATGTGTCGCAGAGAAATCCCGACAATATTGCAGACAAAGTCTTTTCTGTAGCCAAGCAAGCTTTAACAGAAACTTTTGGCTCAAAGATGCCTGGCGGTGAAAGAGTGTAATAAAGTAAGCCCCAGCCCATACGATCATGTTAGCAGTTGCCTCTTCTGCCATCTTCGTGTCATTGTTGGACTGGGGTGGCTCACACAAATAACTGTCCTCTATTAGGCTGGGTCTAATGTACGTCCATTCATTCGCTGAAAACGCGTTTCTGTTTAAGCCTGGCAAGGAAGAGAACAACATAGAACTTTAACGCATGGAATCCTTCCTTCTGTCTTCTTCTTCTTCTTCTTCTTCTTCTTCTTCTCTCTCGTTCTCATGCCATTCTCTCCCCTGGGTCTTCTTCTTCTTCTTCTGTCGCGTTCCCAGTCCATCACTGGGTCTCAAAGTCTGCAGTCAGCTGTCCACACTCCGGTTTTCAGAGGCTCACACCTCTCCCCGCTGCATTTCAGCCAACAAATTCCGATTTCAGGACTCTGGAGCTCAAAAAAGCAAAATTGGGAAGATTTGTTTTCTGCAAATGGAAAAGGCAGAATCAATGAGAGCTCGATTAGGCTTTTTTACGAAACGGCAGACTCTCGTAGATGACAGAAAGCGAATGGAAAAGTCAGACCACACAAACATCCCACTACACCCTCACTGGAAGCTACGAGCACAGACACTCTCCCATACACCCACAGGGCACTATTTTTACTACACACACACACACACACACAACCCTCATCACACAAACAACACTCGGCCTCTTGAAGCACGCACACATCCTCACCTGTAGCACTCACAGTCTGAAGTGCCATCGCAGTGGACGACACACATACACACACACACACACACACACACCGACACACCTTCACACTAAAGCAGCCTAGGTCCTGTGCTTGTGCCACAAACAAGACGTCCACTAAGTAGAAGACAGCAGATGACAGTCTCGAAGTTGAAAGTCAGCGTCAAAGAGTCTTGCCTCGGATTACATCTGGAATCCCCTCCCTCTCAAGCATACAACTATTTGGACCTATCCGTCGGGAGACTCCTCAGTACAGACAGACAGACAGGGGTATTCCACGGGGGAAGGATGGTTACTGTGTGCTCTAAGTAGAAAACAAAAAAAATCGGACCAGACTAGATGTAAAGACAGCAAATGACACAGAATCAAGCGCGCAAGGCTCCCCTCCAAACCGAGCGCGCAGACGCGCACAGCTACTCAAGCACACGCGCACATCTCCTTTATAATCTGGGGGAACTATTTGTACAAATTTCCTCTCAAGTTAATGCGTTTCTACGGGGTCTGTCTCTGTCTCTGCTCGTCAGTCTACTCCTCACACTCTCTCCACGACTTATCTCTCTCGCCGTCTCCATCACATCAGACACTCTCTCTCTCTCTGAGATGTTATGCACACTCCATTAAACTGCACTCATCTCCACATTCTCACACATACACTAAACTCTCGTTGTCACCTCTTATCTTCTTCTCTCAGATTCTCTCCAATTTCTTAAACTTTCATCGATATCTACTCTCTCAATGTTCTGTCTCTGTCTCTGTCTCTCTCTCTCTCTCTCTCTCGATCTCTCCTCGTCGTCCTCTCTCTCCTTCTGATCTCTCCTCTCTCTCTCATCTCCGCAATCTCTCTCTCGTCCCTCTCTCTTTCTCTCTCTCTCTCCTCTCTCTGTTTCAATCTCTCCTCTCTCTCTATCTCTCTCTCCTCTCTCTCTCTCTCCTCCTCTCATCTCTCTTCTCTCTCTCTCTCCTCTCTCTCTGTTTCTCTTCTTCCTGCTCTCTCTCTCCATCTCATTCCCTCTCTCTCTCCTCTCTCTCGCATCTCTCCCTCTCCGAGTCTCTTTTACATCCGTTTCATTAGATCTTTTTATTTCCCTTTTTAAAAAAATGACACCAGCTTTTTAGTTTCCTCCCAATCAGAAAGAAAAAGCTTTTTCTCTCGCACTGAATGTCCCTAGTCCAAGTTCTTCCGTCCAATGTCACACGCGTGTTGCCATACTTATTTTTACTTCCTGTTATTTCCTGACGAAGGAAACAAGAGGAAGAAAGAGGACGTTGGCATATAATAGGAAATGGAAAGATGAGATGGCCTTTTCCTTGCCTCCCTGTCTGTCTTTCAAGACTGGTCAGATGGTGATGGGCTTTTTAACGAAATGAGGATGTTAAGACCTCCATTAACTGATACAAGGTCACTCCGCATTCTGTATTTCCCTTCTATTGTCTCTTTGGTCCGTCTCTTTCTGTCTCTCTGTCTCTCAATTTCTGCTTCAATCTCTGTCTGTCAGTCTGTCTGTCTCTCTCTCTCTCTGACTCGTCTCTCTCTCTCTCTGTCTCTCTGTCTCTCTGTCTCTCTCTCTCTCTCTCTCTCTCTCTCTCTCTCTCTCTCTCTCTCTCTGTCTGTGTTCCTCGAATCTCTCTCTCTCTCTCTGTTTCTGTCTTTCTCTTGTTTCTCTGACAGTCTCTGACTCTGTCTGTCTGTCTGTCTGTCTGTCTGTCTTCTTCTCTCTCGCTCTCTCTCCTCTCTCTCCTTCTCTCGCTCGTCATCTCTCTATCCTCTCTCTTCTCTATGTTTGCATGTCTCTTTCCTCTTTCACTCTCTGAACTCTCTCTGTGATCTCTGTCTCTCTCGGGTCTCTTTCTCGTCTCTCTTACCCTCTCAATTCCCTCTTCTCTCTCTCTCTCTCCGTCCTCTCTCTCTCTCCTCTCTCTCTACATCTCTCTGTGCCTACGGTTGTCTACCAATCTTTTCTGTCTATATGTCCGTCTCTTCTCTGTCGGGCCTGGTTGTCTGTCTGTATAATGGGTTTGTAAGTAAGCGGGAAATGTCCATCAGTGTCCACAGCTAAAACAAAAGTCTGGACTAATCGTGATTATATTTGGCAGGACGATTCCTGCATGAAGGATTCGGATGATAGGTGTGTTTCTTTTTTTTTAAATTGCACTCGAATACCATGTATCACCAATTAACGGCTTTATGACCAAACTGTTTTTATCTCTTGGATCATTATACGGAAATCCATATTAAGATTAAGATTAAAATAATAGCCCCGTCGGAACCACAGGCCATGTCAGGGCCTGTCACCACGTTC
>CM065700.1:48637541-48650041 GCA_017654935.2 Phymorhynchus buccinoides | reverse complement strand
ATACGAAAATATCAACGGCAAAAGGAACGATTACAAACAACAATCAATCAATCAATCAATCAATCACTCAATCACTCAATCAATCAACCAATCAATCAATCAATCAATCAACAATCAATCAGTCACTCACTCACTCACTCAATATGTATTGTCCTTTATAAAATGCCTGGCATAAAAGGAATGGGGTTTTTTGCTGTCACGATTACAAAAACTTAACACACAAACACATGTAGTAAATACAATTGACACAAGACTAAATCAAGGACTAACTGTGAATCTGTCAGTACTAACCTCGGTCCTCACGTGCCAACCTTCAGAATTGTCTGTGCACTGTACTAAAACTGACAAAAACGTAGAACGTTACTAAGCAACATAAAAACATTGGGGCGTCGGACAAGTGACAGATGGTCGCACCCAGAGTTGCGCCCCTTCCTCTCTCTCCCTTGTTTTAAAGACACACTGACGCACCACGATTAAGTCCCTTGGTTTTTTACTGGGTAGCTGTGAACCACATACAAATGTCCCCAACTTAAAATTGAGACTGCTCTTTAAAATGATGTTTCGGTTTGAATTTGGGGGCATTTATATGGGAGTCAGGCCTGGTCAAAACAAGATTTATTTCCAGCTATAAGAGGGAAAACACGTGAAACCCGTGATTTTGACACGTGATCTGGTGGATCTTTAATGAAGCCTTTTATGCTAATTTATCAAAACAAGGAAGATATTACAATGGAACCTCCCTTATAAGACCTTCAAAAAGCATCCAAAATGAGGTCTCATAAGGGAGGGGTCTTATAAGGGAGGTAATTTTAATACTTACAAAGAAGGACAATACCTCAGAGAAGTAGGTCTTATATGGGAGGCAGTCTTATAATGGGAGGTCTTATAAGGGAGTTTCCACTGTATCTCCTTTATTTCAAGAGTCAAAAGCAAATTCAAATGCATTGTGTGGCTCAAAATAGGCCACTATTTACCCAGACTTTTTTTAACGTTGTAAAAAATACTGTCTAAACTGTTTCATTCGCAAATAAATTGTTTTTGTTTTGGTGTCCTAAATCAGAAAACACCAGTTATAGTTTGTTCTCTGGGGAAAAGGGCATATTTCTTTTGACATACATCGGCCCTGTGCCCTGGAGCAGCCTACCTTTCTTCGTCCGTCATGCACAAACTCTGTCCTCTTTTGAGTCTCAGCTGAAAACTCACCTCTTCTCTCTGTCTTACCGCTAATTGCACCATGGAAAGCAGCGCATGGGTAAGAATGTTTTTTTTTCTGTGTGTGTGTGTGTGTGTGTGTGTGTGTGTGTGTGTGTGTGTGTGTGTGTGTGCGCGCGCCGCGCACGCGTGTGCGTAGTATTGGATTTGTATTTAATATTCTTATTGTTTTTGTTGTTGTTATTTATTTATTTATTCTTTTTTTTTTTTTTTTTTAATCTAACAAATAACTTTGTAAGCGCTCTTAGCTCTTCGGAGAGAAAGAGCGCAACAAATATCCCATTATTATTATTATTATCATTATTATTATTATTATTATTATTATTATTATTATTATCATTATTATTATTATCATTATTTTATTATTATCATTATTATTATTATTACATACTAAAATTCTACCAATTGTCGCTGTTAGCAGTTTATTTTATTTTATAGTTTTGAAAAAAGAAATTGGAACACATTCATATTTTTATCACAAAGACAGACACACACAGACACACAAACACACAGAGAAGAAGATAAACAGATACAAAGAGAGACAGACAGAACACTGAACACTGAAAAACTTTATTTAACAGAGAGAGAGAGAGAGAGAGAGAGAGAGAGAGAGAGAGAGAGTGCGGAGAGAGAGAGAGAGAGAGAGAGAGAGAGAGAAAACACACACTGAAAAACTTGAATACTGAAAAAAACTTTATTTAACAGAGACAGAGAGACAGAGCCGGACAGAGAGAGAGAGAGCGAGATGAGAGAGAGAGAGAGAGAGAGAGAGAGAGAGAGAGGGAGAGAGACTGAACACTGAAACACTTAGCAGAGAGAGAGAGAGAGAGAGAGAGAGGAGAGAGAGAGAGGAGAGAGAGAGAGAGAGAGAGAGAGAGAGAGAGAGAGAGACAGACAGACAGACAGACAGACAGACAATACACATAAAGATCATCCCGGTTCTAAAGTACAACTGAGACTCGGAGATGCGAATGCCGCTGGTAGGTAGTTGAAGTGTAGCTGTGTGGCTGTGTGGGTGTGTGGCTGTGTGGCTGTGTGGACTAAAGAGCCCGCTACACTGCGTACAATTCGATTCACTAAGATAATAATAGTAAATCAATCTTCTATAGCGTTACTCTCCTGACACAGCAGGACCCACCGCGCTTTACATGAATTTGTTTTAATAAATGTAAGTTTACCCCACGCACAGAAAAGATATTCAAAATACATGTACTTAAAATTATATAGAAAAAAATCACTTTATTCCACTCACACAACTCACATTTAAAATACCTACATAAAACACGAATTATGAATGTTTTTTTAAAATGTAAGTTTACCCCACGCACACAAGAGATATTCAAAATACATCTACTTAAAATTATTTAGAAAAAACCCCAACTTTATCGCACTCATACAACTCCCATTTAAAATACCTACATAAAACACGAATTATTTTATAACAAAACTCTTTACAGTGGATGGACAGACAGAAATTAACAGAGATATTTTCTAAAAAGATGCGTCTTCAGTTTTGAAAGAAGACAGAGATGGAGAGCTGCGGAGAGAGAAAGGGAGATTGTTCCAGATGTGTGGTGCTGGAAACGAAAAGATCAGTTTCCAACTGTTTTGTACTTGGTGACAGGTTTGCAGAGAAGTTTTAGGTTGCTTGATCCGAGGTTGCGTACTGGTATGTAGGCAGAGAGGAGAGAAGAGAGGTAGTCAGGAAGAATGTCTTCGAAATAACGAAGATCCGATTTTGACATTTGTCAGGCATGATTGGCATGAAATCCTACTAGTTATGTTTATTATATTTGTAATCTCCCGTACACGAATCTGAGAAGGCGTGTGGCGGCACGGATTGTCTCCGCTGCACAAATTGTCTCCGAGACAATCCGTGCAGAAAGACAATCCGTGCCGCCTAGACGGCACGGATTGTCTCCGCTGCACGGATTGTCCACCTGTGTCGACCCTTACAGCACGGATTGTCTCCAGTGCTAGCTTTCTTTCTCTTATTTTTCTGTCACTTTCTCTTTGTCACTGTCTCTCTCTTATCAATTAACTATATTAAAAAGATATATCAAAATGAACTGGACAAAATTAGTAAGTACATGAATGAAAACGAATTAGCCCTTTCGCCTGAAAAATCGCACATATGGTTCTCTTCAATACTGGTTATGACCCTAACCCTCTTCCTTCTTTTCAAATTGATGGATTGCGCCTTGAATATAAAAAAAGTTGTAAAATTTTTATGAGTAAATTTAACTTCTAAATTGAGCTGGAACTACCATTTAGAAAGTGTTCTGACAAAAGTCAGAGCAGGTTTAAATTTACTTAAAATGGTAAGTAAACAGCCATGGGGAAAAGATAGTAAAGTACTCACACATTTAGCAACTGCACTTGTAAGATCTAAATTATCTTACGCTCAGGAAATATTTTTTTCAGCCCCCAATTATGTAATCAAAAAGGTGCAGAGCATTGACAGTAAAGCTTACAAGTTAGCTCTGGGTGTTCCTGTTCATGCCTCAACATTAAGAACTTACACAGAAATTGGAATATTACCATTTGAAGAAAATATGAAACTTGCGTCAGCAAAATATATTCTAAGAAGTCATAGAACACAAAATTCGTGTGTAAAGGAAACTGAATTAAAATCAGAAATAGACTTTCCTAAGCGGGCACAGAAAATTGATTATCTGAAAACAATAGGCTCATATACGTCTGATTTGTTTACAGATGCGGGTGTTGAACCCAGAACAGTAGCCCATCAGATAACTTATAGCACAATAAATGGGAGCTTGGTAATGCTTCTTATGATATTGAATACACAGATTTAAGAAAATGTGATGGGCCTTTGCTACCAACATATGTTAAGACACATATAAATGAAACTTATGTAAATCATCTCAAAATATATACAGATGGCTCTGTACTTGACAATCATTTATCAGGTGCTGCATTCGTCATTCCATCGGTAAAAATAGAGAAATCATATCATATAGGAAAGAATTTTTCTATAATTACCGCAGAACATGTTGCCATTATTATGGCATTAAATTATCTTCTTAGTTTTCCATTTTCCATCTTTCAGATATTATTTTGTGTTGATTCAAAATCTGTCTTACAAGCTTTAAAATATTCCCATACAAGAGTGAGAGGAGAACTTATATCAGAAATTCACCATTTAATTCATTTTTTGTCTTTGCGTGGTTCTTCTATTGACTTTTGTTGGGACCTGTTACGGTACAATTTGTCGTAACGGTACAATTTGTCGTAACGGTACAATTTGTCGTAATTACTTTATTTGTCGTAATTACGACAAATTGTACCGCACCTCACGGTACAATTTGTCATAAAATTGTGCCGCGGTGTTACCTTTTTTTGTGTACCGCGGCACAATTTGTCGTTAACCTGCAATACCGTAAAATACACTGTAGTTATGTAGGTGTATCATATGCACTGTATACACTGTAGGTATATCATATACCAATCGAGGTCAAGGTCAAGAAGATATCTGGACCCTGAAAATTACAGGGTCGTTTCAGTTTTCTCTTTCGTCTGTCCTAAGGATATTGAGAAAGACAGGGAAAAATAGCGTCAGTAGCATACACAGAAAGAAAGACAGAAAGAATGAGATTGAAAGAGGTGTATACACAGACACACACAGACACACACACACACACACAGACACACACACACACACACACACACACACACACACACACACACACACACACACACACACACATGCGCGTGTACGCACACTCACGCAGGCACGCTTGCATGGAGAAACAGAAACAGAGGGACAGAGAAAGACAGAGAGAACGCTAGCACTGGAGACAATCCGTGCTGTAAGGGTCGACACAGGTGGACAATCCGTGCAGCGGAGACAATCCGTGCCGCCTCAAGGCGTCTTATTTTTGTATCGGACATTTGATTTGATTTGTATATTGCAGTCTACATGAATAGGTGAAGACGGGGTAAAAAGCCCATGGGCGGGTAAGAAGCCCATGCCAATTATCTCATGAAATAAAGCAAATTTCAGTCACATTTGCCCATGAGACGAATGCTACATTAGCATTCGTCTAAATGTGGAATAAATTTGCTTTATTTCATGAGACAATTGGCATGGGCTTCTTACCCGCCCATGGGCTTTTTTTTTACCCCGTCTTCACCTATAGCGAACGAAAATAGTAGAGTAATTTTTAGACGGAAGTATTTCGCATGAGTCATGATTCACACACATCGTCACTTCCTTCCGAAGTCGGAGTGTGGCTGCGCACGTGGCGGGGTAATCACAAACGGTCACACACACGGTAATGTTCTCATCCCTATCTGGTGCTCCGGCTATTGAGATGATCCCTGGAGTCTTTAAGCCAGAGTAAGACAAGCAAACAAACAGACATCGCCAGAATCGTATTAGGGATATTAGGTACTTTATAGTCACAGAGGCGTCTCTCTGAAATTCGGGTTGCTCCCACCTTGAGAGCGCGTCGCAGCCAAAGGCGCGCCACCCATTTTTATTTTTTTTTGGCATGCGATTTATGTGTGACTGATGAGGAAGGGGGCAAATTTTGACCAAATGACAACTTTTTCGTTGCCACTGGGTTTACCGTATGCTAAGTGCATGGGCACACGGGACCTCGGTTTATCGTCTCATCCGAAAGACTCCACGTTCAGACCGTAAGGCCTAGTGCAAAGTGAGATAAAAAAAAATCCCCTGTACCCAGGTTCGAACTCGGGTTTACTTGACACGAAGCGAACGCGCTACCGCTGTGTCACTCTACACTACATTTGGGTCAGACCGTGTGCAGTGTGGCTGGCCTGGTAAGCCAAACAGGAGGAACGGGCGCCGCAGTGAAGCGAGAGAGACGAAAGTAAACATTTTTTAGCCACAAACCTATAACTCACTTTGTCGGTCTGTCTGTCTGTCTGTCTGTCTGTCGGTCCAAAATTGTCGCACTTCAAATCGAGGCTACACTTCTGTCCGTTCTTTAAAATGATGTATTTTAAAAGCGTACAAAATAATAAACATACGTAATACAGACACTACAACAGACACGACGAGTATGCGGTGCTTCTTTTGATGAGAATAAGTAGGATACATAGTTTTAAATGTTTTCCAAAAGATATAAAAAGTTACGAAATGGTGCAGAGATAACATTCTGGTTTACAGAATAAAATTATTGAAAAGCCAGAGGAGGTGACTCATGATTGGAGTGGTAAAAATAGACCGCGTGCCACAAACTATTGCGATTTCGCGCTTGTTTATCAACACATCACCCCCCCCCCCCAGGCTCTTCCCTTTGCAGAGACCTCCAGGATCGTGGAGCAATCTCCAACAGACCCGGATCGTACAGGTGGGACATCTAGCGGCCTACACCCAGATGTATAATAATATTATTGGTCCAATTTCGTGGAATGAGGAGTATGTTTTTGGTTTTGTCTGTATGTGTGTGAATTGTTTCTTTCTGTCTGTATGTGTCTCACGATTTGTCGAAACCTCCTTTGTGCATTAAAGTCAAAATTGGTATAGTATTAGTGTAAACGTGCCACATAAGAACTTTTCTTTCTGGTCATCAAACTAATTCATAAGCGTAGTCACTCTAATAATAATAATAATAATAATAATATTAATATTAATAATAATAATAATAATAATAATAATAATAATAATAATATTAATAATAATAATAATAATATACTAGGGACTTTGAGGAGCAGAATGGCTATTCTGTCATGACGGATGTTCATTTTAGTAACGACGTCCTACCTACCCCTACACCTTAAAGAAGAGCAACAAAAAAGTGTATGTGTGCGTGCGTGCGTGCATGCATGCGCACCATATTCCAATTGACTAAACGCGATAGCTCTGCCCTTTGCTCAAAATATGTTTTTGTTAGTGGTTGACATTAGCCCCTAGTAGGGGCCAACAGTAACATGAGAGCTGTGCAGTAGATGAAGTTGTACAGTCTTGGAAAATCGTGTTACATCTTAGTCTTTCGTGGAAGACTATGACTCTCAAACGAGGGGGCCTTTGCACCGGCACTGGTGCTGCAGCCAAAGGGATGGGTTGGCCTTTTGGGGGACCTTCCTCAACGCCAGCTGTCCTCAAACCCATTTAACCGAGAGAGTGGGCACGTACCCTGGGCAAGACATGTCCGCAGTAACATTTTTGTTTTTCCAAGCCCGCCTGAACAGCAGCTCCCTACTCTGCTTTCTGGCAGTTGTGGTCGGAAACGACAGACGGGCGTACGACTAACAATGCAGTTTTCATGCTGTGTGTGGCAGGGGCGGATCTGAGGGGCGTTTCCTGGGTTTTCGGAACACCCCACCTCTCTGATCTGGTGCTGAAGAGGCATGCAGATGTACCTTATACAAGGGTGAAAAGTAAGAAAATGACTCAACGTTTAGTACTTTGTCTTATTAATCACTAAATTGCAAACTGTTCCAAGGGGCCCCCAAAAGGGCATTGCCCCTTAACCCGGAATCTATGCAGCTCCCTGGACCCCCGGCGGACCCCCCCCCCCCCCCCCTTACGAATCATTTGGTCCGCTCTTGTGTGGAATAACATGCTTTGACTGTGGGCGCCCTGTCCGCCCAGCGTCCGCTGTAACAAACGACGCAGGAGCTGGCCATGGGCCCATAGGACTGGAATCAACAGGAGCTGGCCATGGGCCCATAGGACTGGAATCAACAGGAGCTGGCCATGGGCCCATAGGACTGGAATCAACAGCAGCGGCTTGGAGTCAAAACGGACTATATTTAGATAGTCCATTGACATATTATTGGACTTATTACAAAAACTAATAACTTGTATCAAACAATGACTGCAGAAATATAAAAAAGGGGTTATGCTTTTTATATTTCTGCAGTCTTTTTTTTATACAAGTTATTAGTTTTTGCAATAAGTTCAATAATATGTCAATGGACTATCTAAATATGGTCCGTGTTGACTCCAAGCCATCGAGCTGTTAGCTGATGTGCACACACCTGGTTGGACATCTTTGTGGATGGTCACGTACAATAAATAGAGAGAGAGCTGGACACACAAAGTCTTCATAAGAAAAACACATAATCTATCAGTTGCGGGAGGAGGGCAGTAATCATTACCATCTGGGGGGCAACTGTCCAAAATACAGCAATTGCCCCCACAGTCGGTAATGAAGACCCATTATTTTAGCGGTCAACCTGGTGGACTGAACAGAGGTATTGCGTTCGCCTCGTGTCAAGTAAACCCGAGTTCTAACCTGAGTACAGGGGATTTTTCCTCTCAGTTTACGCTAGGCCTTACGGCCTGAACGTGGAGTCTTTCGGATGAGACGATAAACCGAGGTCCCGTGTGCCCATGCACTTAGCACATCGCTGCCAGATGATTGAGTCCCTGATCTCGGCGATCGTCTTGAGAGGTGTTCTCTTCTCAGGCCCAGAGGACAGCAGCAGAGCAACACGTAGAGCTGCAACATATAAGATGTATTTCGTCCGGGTGTCAGTCCTTAAAGGCACGGCAGGACTATAAAAGAGAGGAGGCGCTGAGCGCGCGCCGCATTTGAATCACAGCTGGCGAGCCACCGCGAGGCAGAGCTTTTCTGGCGATAAAGACCCGATCCCTGGGATCGGTTGTTTTCCCTTTAACCCCTTCAGGATATCACTGCCCTAGACAAACATCATTACTGGCCTGGGGTTGCCTAGAAGAAAAAGAATATAACAAATAAGAAACGCAACAAAATTCAGCACTGTGAATGATTCAGTTTTGACATTACTAGTTGATGCCAGTTTAATTTTCGCTTTGAAATCATGGTTACTTGCATTAAACTCGGAACCATTAGTCTCCTTATTACTATCACTGTTAATGACAATAATTACATTGGAGTGTTTTCTGAGGCTCCTGTACGGCCGATGTTTTTGACATTTTCAACTTCAGAGATTGAAACAGAAGAGCCAAACATACGTGAAACGAAAGCTGAAAGAATTGCAAAGGGAAGTAACTCGAAAAACATGGTTTGGATTGAAAAAGAACCCATGGTGTTACATACATTTTAGGCTGTTCCGAGAATACTCGGAATTAGGCTGTTACGATATAACGTGTAGCTTTTTATTTTTAGATTTGTCTGGAAGTTTCCAGAACCCACGAGATTTTGGTTCCAGAAAATTCAGGAAAACGCAAGATTAATGTGGATAATTTGGTGTCATACGAGAAGTTTATAGTTTTTGTAATTTTAAATTAATTAGAAATTTCCTTTGTGCCTTTAATCATAATACATGATTGGGGTCGTTGATTTATTAGTTTTTGCGTTAATTTAAAGAAGTTTTGTCTGGTAAGATCAAGAAGCTTGAGGATCTTTCTAGAATGGATTTTTCTAGAAAGGGAAGTAACTTTATACTGATTCGCCTTGTTTTAATGTTGGGATTGTACCAGAAGACTGGAGTTTATTGTGGATTGGTCTATTATGTACAGGAATCTTCTAGAAAGGGATGCTACCGTGTTTTATATATTTAGCTGAGAACTTATAGAAATCAATCAGTCAGTGAGTTACTGTTGAGTGAGACATAGAGACGTTAGATGTCTTGGCAGTTTGTGATTGATTCAGTGCTGTTGAATTCAGATAATTGTTGTTAGTTGTAACATTGAGAGCTGAATAAAAGAAGGATCTCCATTTGAACGTCTTCGTGTTTGACTGCAGAGGAAAGATTTGGAAAGAAAGTCTACATAACCCACTGTCTACCAGAGTATTATAGGTCGTGAAAGACTGTTAGAAAACGTTACTTAGCCAAGTCGGTTCACTACAACTCTATACGATCCTGCAATCGTAACATAGGCTCTGACTGGCGTTCTCCTGTTCCGAGTATACTCGGAATTCGTCCGCAATGAGTTAAGTGACACACATGTTCCATCCCTGATTAGTTGTCTTAGCTGCACAAATGACTCCAGGCCCTGGCTTGTTGGTCCGGTGAGGTGCTTACTTATCACTGGTGTCGGGTACAGTGGAACCTCCCTTATAAGACCTTCACAAATCATCCCAAATGAGGTCTTATACGGGAGGGGTCTTATAAGGGAAGTAATTTTAATACTTACAAAGAAGGGCAATGTCTCAGAGAAGTAGGTCTTATATGGGAGGGAGTCTAATAATGGGAGGTCTTATAAGGGAGGTTCCACTGTATTTGCTACCCTGAAGCCGGAAAGATGACTGTCAATGAAGTTATGCTGGAACATTCAACGACCTCCTGCACTAGATATGTAATTAATTCTGTGGCTAGTCAAAATGACGCACCGCCAATGATCGGTATCAATAGATTATTAACCCAACAGAGATTATGCCCATAACTTCGTGACCATCCAGAACGCAAAACGCCCATTGGTCACTAGTAATAGGCCTCCCACGTGATTATGCAAAATATTCCATGGCTAGCCAAAAGCCCATTGGTCAATATTCATAGCCTATCACGTGATTATGCAAAAGTTTCATGGCTAGCCAAACGCCCATTGGTCAATATTAATAGCCTACCACGTGATTATGCAAATGATTATTACAGGTAGTCGGGGTTAAGCAAAACCACAAGTGAGTTTGACCAACCAATTAACCAACCAGCCAACCAGACAACCAGCCGGTCAACCAACCAGCTACTTAACCAATTAACCAACCAACCAACCAACCAACCAGCCAGCCAACCAACCAGCCAGCCAACCAACCAACCAGCCAGCCAACCAACCAACCAGCCAGCCAACCAACCAACCAGCCAACCAACCAACCAACCAGCCAGCCAGCCAACCAACCAGCCAGCCAGCCAACCAACCAACCAGCCAGCCAACCAACCAACCAGCCAGCCAGCCAACCAACCAACTGCTAACCAGCCAACTGACTAACTAAAATAAAATGCCCGAACTATAATCCGAAATTTAAACATGTTCTACGAGGTACTGTTCTAACCTTCTACGTACGTAGTTCCACCAAACTCTTTTGATTTGATATTTGATAGACTCTCATTGATCACAAACACGCAAGGGTAACAACACATTGTAACCTACTCGGCAAGCCTTGGCTTAAGGCTGTGTCAGACCAATTGCCATAGGCTAGAACACCAAGGCTTCACCAAAATTCTGTTATGCTCTGCATATTTATGCGTGGGTTGTCTTTAGCCGCGAGGAGCACCTAGCATAACATCACCGGTCTTCAAAGTCGTCCGAATACGGAGTGTGGCTGGCCACGTGGCGGGGTAATCAAAAACGGTCACACACGTAATGTTGTCATCCGTAGCTGATGCACTCTTACTACAGTGTTCAAGTTCTTCCGCTGTTGGGATGATCCCTGGAGTCTTTTAGCCAAGGTAAGCCAACAAACAAACAAGCAAACAAATAACCTACTCGTCGAAGGTCATTACACAGACGGACTCTTCAATGTGGCATTGTCGAGTGCAAATAATTCTGTCGAGTAGGCCTACACCCAGAGCAATGAATACAGTGAAAAGCTTCATCGTGCAACACATGAACTCTGGCATCTTCATATTCAGAAGGAAAGATATTAGGAAGTGCTGCAATACCATCGCAGCATTTCATTTTGTTTTTAGGTAATGCTATTATATATAACTCTCCACATATTTCAGTTATTATTAGGGGCACATTGGTGTAAAGGAATTCGACACACTACAACATTTGAAGCGTTTCTGTACAGTGGTTCGCACACAATTACCTATCCCCTGTATCTTCATTACCACCATATCTTATGGACTAGGGGGAATAACCAAATGTACAGCAGATTTGTTACATAAAAGGTGGCTTCCCTTGTTACATTATTCTGTTTTTCCTAAAAGTTGGCTACCACTGGAAATGTCAGGTTTCAAGGTCAAGCTTCGAGGTCAAGGTCAGCATAAAAATAATCATGGGTGTTTTTAATGTTAAGCGATTCACCACCACCACACAAAATTTGAAGCGATTCTGTCCAGCGGTTTGCAAGCTAACCTAGGGACAGACAGACAGACAAACGAACAAGCAAACAAGAACAGAATAAGCTGCAAGAAAACGTATGCTCCTAAGCCGACTAAGATCGAGCAAACCTTCTTCTTCTTCTTCTTCTGCGTTCCCAGGCCATATGGCCATAATGGGTAAGGAACGTATGTGTCCGGTTTTCAGTTTTCACTGGTCTCCCCGCTGCGTACAGCCGACACATTCCAATTTCGGAGGAGCTCAAAGGAGAAACATTATTTGGAAGATTTGTTTTTATTTTAAAAGGCAGGAGAATGGGCCAATAAGTCAGAAAGATAGTCGATTATTATAGAAAGCAGAGGGAAACGGCAGAGTCGAAGAGAGTGGC
>CM065700.1:48622541-48632541 GCA_017654935.2 Phymorhynchus buccinoides | reverse complement strand
TATTCAAGTAATGTCTAAGGACATACTTTTGCTACTTTTGACCTAGCGATGAATGTATAATTTTGGGATGATTTATTACCACCCCACACACACACACTTTCGATAAAGTTACAATTTGTCTTCCCTTTGACCCGTACGTCTGTTCCATTTGTATTGTGGCCCAAGGCCAATGTGCACATACAATTATTTCACTGTTCAGTGTCTCTCTCCCCCCCCCCCCCCCCCTCTCTCTCTCTCCTTCCCTCTCTCTCTCTCTCTCTCTCTCTCTCTCTCTCTCTCTCTCTCTCTCTCTGTCTCTCTGTCTCTCTCTCTCTCTCTCTCTCTCTCTCTCTCTCTCTCTCTCCACGGGCGTATGTCTCACCCCATGTTGATTGCGATTCAAGACCCTCTTGCGCAGCAATGACCCGATAGGGTATTCATGAGTGCAACTTGGACAGTCAACACGGATAGTACACTACTCACAAAAAGTTAAGGATCACTATGAGAAAACAGGTGCGCAATAAACTCCGTTCGCTCCTGTTATTTTTTTCTCAGTCAAGCCAAATTGTTATGAATTCTTGTTCAGCTGTAAGTGGGCGATGTTGTGTTAGTGGAAACATTGCACGTGATTCTCTATTACTGAGCTTGGCAGCAAAAGAAAAAGCGGAAACTTGCGAAAAAGGACCTTGTTTTGGATCGTTCTGCATGAACACATTGCACAAGCCAGATGGAAAAACCATTATGCACGTGCAAGCACTGCTGTTTATGTGTGAGATGCTGTCTCTTGCTTGGCTTTATAAGAAGACATACCACCAGTATTAGGCCTGATTTGACAATGCCTCCACGACGAAAATTGAGCGAGTTGGATAGGGGACGAGCTGTTGCATGGTTCCAAGATGGTGTTCCCAAGCGAGAAGTGGCCAGGCGACTTCAGGTGTCCATCTCGGTCATTGTCAGACTGATTCAACGCTTCACAGCCACTGGGAGGGTCCATGAAAGACGCAGATCTGGTCGACCGAAGAAGACAACTCCACGTGAAGATCGTCTCATTGAACGACAAGCCCTGCAGACAAGAACAGCCTCTTCCAGCATCATTCGAAGGCAGCTGAGGGTGGCTACTAACATCAACATCAGCCAGCAGACCATACGGAACCGCCTTCATGGGTTTAACCTCCGTTCTCGTCGCCCAGCTGTACGGCCACGCTTAACTCCAGCCCATAGGGCAGCACGCCGCGCCTTCTGCAGACGTCACGTGAGGTGGACACGTCAGCAATGGTCCCAGGTCCTGTTCAGTGATGAATCACGCTTCACCCTGAACCACAACGACGGCCGACTGAGGGTCTGGAGGCGCCCAGGGGAACGCTTTATTGACGCCACTGTCCAAGAAAAGGTGGCCTTTGGTGGAGGTTCTGTAATGGTCTGGGGGGCCTTCAGCCTTCACCACAGAACACCCTTGTATCATGTACAGGGTAACCTGACTGGCCTCCGATACCGGGATGAGATCCTTCGACCGCTGGCTGTGCCTACACTGCAGCAGATGGGACCGCCGGCTGTCTACCAGGATGACAACGCTCGCCCCCACAGGGCAAGGGTGGTCAACGACTTCCTGCAGCAGTCTGGAGTCAACAGAATGGAGTGGCCAGCATGCAGTCCCGATCTCAACCCGATTGAGAACCTCTGGGATGAGCTGGATCGCAAAGTGAGGAGCAACCACCCCCCTCCCAGGGATGCCCAGCACCTCTACCAGATGCTGCAGGCTGAGTGGCAGGCGCTTCCACAGAGGATCTTCACCACCCTGGTCAACTCCATGAGGACTCGCTGCGTCGAGTGCCAGAACAGCCATGGCGGATACACGCATTACTGAACTTTTGGGAGCATCAGAATGCCCCGTCTTGTGATTTCAATGACTTTGGGAAATCAAATTTCGATACGTACCCACTTTGATCAAATGTACAGACCAAACGATTGCTCGAAATTGAAGGCAATTGTGCATCGTTATCACTAAAGCATTGAATTAAATGTTGGCCAAAATTCAACGCATTGGCTTTCTTATTTGGAAAGTTATGAATTAGTTTGCAAGTGATCCTTAACTTTTTGTGGATAGCTAGCGTTGTCATCCTGGTAGACAGCCGGCGGTCCCATCTGCTGCAGTGTAGGCACAGCCAGCGGTCGAAGGATCTCACCCCGGTATCGGAGGACAGTCAGGTTACCCTGTACATGATACAAGGGTGTTCTGTGGTGAAGGCTGAAGGCCCCCCAGACCATTACAGAACCTCCACCAAAGGCCACCTTTTCTTGGACAGTGACGTCAATAAAGCGTTCCCCTGGGCGCCTCCAGACCCTCAGTCGGCCGTCGTTGTGGTTCAGGGTGAAGCGTGATTCATCACTGAACAGGACCTGGGACCATTGCTGACGTGTCCACCTCACGTGACGTCTGCAGAAGGCGCGGCGTGCTGCCCTATGGGCTGGAGTTAAGCGTGGCCGTACAGCTGGGCGACGAGAACGGAGGTTAAACCCATGAAGGCGGTTCCGTATGGTCTGCTGGCTGATGTTGATGTTAGTAGCCACCCTCAGCTGCCTTCGAATGATGCTGGAAGAGGCTGTTCTTGTCTGCAGGGCTTGTCGTTCAATGAGACGATCTTCACGTGGAGTTGTCTTCTTCGGTCGACCAGATCTGCGTCTTTCATGGACCCTCCCAGTGGCTGTGAAGCGTTGAATCAGTCTGACAATGACCGAGATGGACACCTGAAGTCGCCTGGCCACTTCTCGCTTGGGAACACCATCTTGGAACCATGCAACAGCTCGTCCCCTATCCAACTCGCTCAATTTTCGTCGTGGAGGCATTGTCAAATCAGGCCTAATACTGGTGGTATGTCTTCTTATAAAGCCAAGCAAGAGACAGCATCTCACACATAAACAGCAGTGCTTGCACGTGCATAATGGTTTTTCCATCTGGCTTGTGCAATGTGTTCATGCAGAACGATCCAAAACAAGGTCCTTTTTCGCAAGTTTCCGCTTTTTCTTTTGCTGCCAAGCTCAGTAATAGAGAATCACGTGCAATGTTTCCACTAACACAACATCGCCCACTTACAGCTGAACAAGAATTCATAACAATTTGGCTTGACTGAGAAAAAAATAACAGGAGCGAACGGAGTTTATTGCGCACCTGTTTTCTCATAGTGATCCTTAACTTTTTGTGAGTAGTGTATATAAACACTTATTGAAAACGAAAACGGTCTAGGTCCTGACCTACTATGAGGCACGTGTTCTTTTTCCCGCCAGTTCAAGGTTCTCCTTGACCGAAAGGCCAAAGAATCAAATACAATCGGCCAGGAAAAAGTCCTCAGGCCGAAATAACTTGTTAAGCAAGACAGAGAAAACTGTAAACCAAACAAAACTAAGTCTTTCCCTTCACAATTGTTCAATTAAAGTAAACTAAAATACAACGCATGTGATAGAACAGCCATCGCTTTTCTTCTGAAACGCCTTCAAATTAATAACAAAGGAAAACCCACATACAAAGAACAAAACGAACCCTTCAAAACACTACTTTAACCCCTCTCCCTTTTCCCTTCTTTCCTTGACGATGAGCTAAAAGATTAATGCTCAACTTTAGAGTTCACCGGATCTGTCGACGTTGCGGAGTTCCTCTCCTTGCGACCCGACTCCAATTTGGTCGCCCGAGTTGGCGACGTTGCGGAGTTCCTCCCCTTGTGGTACGACTCCACCCTCCACAGTGAAAGACAGCAGGAAGGCACGTCTGCTGACTTCAGCTCCAACATCCGCGAGTCTCCACTGCTGGACTCCTGCAGGTCATCAAACCTGTGCTCAAAAGCACGAAAAATGCGGGCCTGGACCCGCAGTATATCAGTATCAAAGTTAATAGCTTCGCCAGCAGCGACAGCAAGTGGCAGCTTCCCAGGGATAGGGGCTTTGGGGTAAGAAGCGCTTAAAGTGCCCTTTTGACAAATTAAACAAATTTTGAAAACTTTAAATTTAGAACACTCGATGGCTGTCCTTTACAACCACACTAATGAAAGAGAATACATTACAAGAGACAATTCCCTATCCGTTTAAACAAAACCTTTCAGAGGCAATCACGGAAAAAGGGAGGGAAATGGCCACAAGTGTCACTGCTTGCACCCCCTTTGGAAGCGCAAGGCAATACATCTTCAATACATATCCATACATATTTCAAGAAGAAAAATCACGATGCCCGTTCGAGCATCGATTCTACAAAACAATAAATAAATTAGCTCATCCCAATCGAGCGAATGAACACCACACAATGATTGTCCCAGAATCCAAATACTCGCACCAAACACGATGCGCTCACCCAGACCCGTGCCGAAAGAAACTACCAATGACTAGACTAAAATGACAACAGTTCACAATTCTCACGAGCGCTCTACAAATTATCAAACATGAGCAAAAATTAAAAGAAACAATCAAAACAATAGCGCCCAACAACGAAACTAATCGTGTACCAAAGAAAACCATTTGTAAACCGCAGGTGAAATTAAATACTGAGTTACAAACGGATCTGCACAAACACATCGAACTATACTATGCACAAATTTATCTGCCTTGAAAATAACAGGCGGCAATCCAAAGACAAACAGGACAAAACAAAACATATAAGAGCTCAACCAGATGGCGCGGAAACAACGATGCCAACGACCACCCCAGGAACCTTCATGAGCAGACATTAAATACAAAGGGAAAGGGAAATAATGTCTCTACCAAAGACTAATGAAAACCAAAAGGAATGAAACGAAAATAAATGAAACAAGTATAACTTAACTCTGACTTCCCTTGCAACCGAATAAAACGAATACAAACCAATATTACCGTTCGCCACCCTAGTTCCTCCACCTTCCAGAAGCAGCTGGAAAAACAAACTTAACTGCCCCTGAACAGCCTATGCAAAATGGCAACAAACTGGGCATACAAAAACTATGCAACTCACCAACACGCCCCGTGACACGTAGAATCATATACAGGAAGAAAAACCAGGTCTGGGACAGCCAGAGCGTCAGCGAAGCCTCTCGTCCCCAGGACCTAACCCCAGAACCTCCGAAGGACCATACAGCATAGGCACCTCCAGCCAAGGATCCGTACCCGTCGAGCGAACGACGATTCTTGAAAAGGACGACAACTAGGGAGTTGTCCAGGAGCGATCCTGAATACTGCAGAGATGCGATCCCTACAGGAGCCGATACCGAACTGAAGACTAGAAACTAAAACTCTGACGCGAGCTTCTCAACTGTTGAAATAAACTCAACAGACAAACAATTTTTCTACCACGGTGAAATCGAAGAAAGAAGAAAAACTGATGCACGTGCTACAAAAAGAAAAACGTAATAGAAAAGAGAAGAAAAAGAAAAAGACGCTCACTCACAGCCACACATATACACAAACTTACCATAACTAAGCGACCCTCACGTGCACACGCATTGCGCGCGCACAGGCCTACTGCTCTCTCTAAGGCGCACGCACACACGCATTCTGAATTAACCCGTACACACGCATACATACAAACTGTCTCCCTCTTCTTCCTTCGTGTGCTCACTTCGATTTTCGGGTGATGTTTGAGTAGTGGGCGACTCGTAATAGGAAATCCGTAACACTGGGTAGTAACAATGGCTACTCAGCAGCAGGCTTTCCTTGAACATTAATCGCATTGAAACGCATGTTCGGCTCCAGTCACGTGGTGAAAGCTGAGCTACACAATAGCAAGCATAGAATCAAGTCTGATCCTTCTGTCATACACGAACAGATCGATTCTATCATTGTATTGTTTCGATTTCTAGCAGGGATGCTGTCATGAACACAGACTTCCTTCACCAGTTCAGACCATCCAAGCATTGACTGAGCTGACTGTAGCCATTTTAATAATAATAATAATAATAATAATAATAATAATAATAAGGATAATAATATTAATATTAATACATAGTATTTATAATATAGCGCCTTTCTTTAAAATTAAACTCAAGGCGCTCATATTCACTGATTCACACGCAGATGAGCTAACATACACAACCCTTCTCCGAAATCCATTTGACCTACATTTGATTAACATTAAAAATACCGAGAATAAGCTTTTGAAACAGATGAGTTTTCAGTTGGGTTCAAGTGGGAAGTGCTGATTCGCGACGGAGGTGAACGGCAAGGAATTCAAGACTGTGGGGGCGCAACAACTAAAACTAAAACTGCCTTGGCCATTGATGTGCCTGGGAAGTAGCCCCTACAATGGACAGCTCTGGGGCTCTTCTCAAACGGGAAACCTGGTGGGAGCGATGGAGACACTTTTTCAACGTGGCCAACTCCATAATTGAGATAACCTTACCCGTCGTGGTTGTGTTGGGGATGTTCGGGAATGCGATGATCATCCTCACCATGCTTCGTCTTCCCTGGTCCACCTCCAGTGTTTTCTTCCTAGTTCTGGCCGTTTCCGATCAGCTGCTTCTTTTCGAACCGATGCAATTAGTTCTCCAGAGCATGTTTAGTAGATTAGTGAAGATAAGAGGCCAGGGCACCTGGCAGTGCAAGGTTTATACACTCATAATGCGCGTAGCATCACCTCTGTCGTCATGGATGCTGGTCTCCCTCACCTCGCTCAGAGCTGCTTCTGTGCTGTGGCCACTTCGTATCGGGAGTGTGTGGACCAAGAAAAAGTCACTAGCAAGTGTTGGTGTAGTGAGTATCACTCTCAGTCTAACGAACTCACACAATCTGTACGGGGCAGCGCTTCATGGAAATCTGTGTCTTTTATCTAAATCAGGGTGGTACGGATGGTTCGCTTACACAATTAGACCTTGGATTCAACTGCTGCAATTCTGCCTTTTACCTGCTGTTTTACTGATCGTGAGCAACAGCGTTCTTTTGTGGACACTGGTCAGATCTGTCAGAATGAATCAACACCTTTCAACGCAGCAGGGCGCCCAAGATTTAAAACAACAAAAGGCGTCGTCACTCACTGTCACCTTGATCACTGCAAACACTGCCTTTGTCCTGTTGACAACTCCCTATGCAGCGTATTTTGTGTTCGACGGCAATTACGATCGCAATCTGTTTGGTTACTTTATGATATTTAACTACACTGCTGCCACTCTCTGGCAGTGCAACAGCGGAATAAATTTCTACCTGTACTGTTTGACTGGCGGCAAATTCAGAGCAGCTTTTCTCAAAATAGCGCAGGAGTGCTGTGACATATTTTGTAAGACACAGACAGGGAAATCAGAGGAACATTCTTGAAAGTAGCAATGGAGTTGCTGACTATTGTTGCCGTTCTCTGGCAATGTCTAGGTGGATTCAACGGTGGTTTTATACAACTGCATGCAAAACGCTTCTTTTTGTTTTATCGATTTAGGAAGGGGGTTATGATATGAACCAAAGAATTTTGAAATCAATTTGCTAGCTAGTCTGGATTGACAACTGATATATTGGCTAGCTAGTCTGGATTGTCAACTGATATATTGGCTAGCTAGTCTGGATTGTCAACTGATATATTGGCTAGCTAGTCTGGATTGACAACTGATATATTGGCTAGCTAGTCTGGATTGTCAACTGATATATTGGCTAGCTAGTCTGGATTGACAACTGATATATTGGCTAGCTAGTCTGGATTGTCAACTGATATATTGGCTAGCTAGTCTGGATTGTCAACTGATATATTGGCTAGCTAGTCTGGATTGACAACTGATATATTGGCTAGCTAGTCTGGATTGACAACTGATATATTGGCTAGCTAGTCTGGATTGTCAACTGATATATTGGCTAGCTAGTCTGGATTGTCAACTGATATATTGGCTAGCTAGTCTGGATTGACAACTGATATATTGGCTAGCTAGTCTGGATTGTCAACTGATATATTGGCTAGCTAGTCTGGATTGTCAACTGATATATTGGCTAGCTAGTCTGGATTGTCAACTGATATATTGGCTAGCTAGTCTGGATTGACAACTGATATATTGGCTAGCTAGTCTGGATTGTCAACTGATATATTGGCTAGCTAGTCTGGATTGACAACTGATATATTGGCTAGCTAGTCTGGATTGTCAACTGATATATTGGCTAGCTAGTCTGGATTGTCAACTGATATATTGGCTAGCTAGTCTGGATTGTCAACTGATATATTGGCTAGCTAGTCTGGATTGACAACTGATATATTGGCTAGCTAGTCTGGATTGTCAACTGATATATTGGCTAGCTAGTCTGGATTGTCAACTGATATATTGGCTAGCTAGTCTGGATTGACAACTGATATATTGGCTAGCTAGTCTGGATTGTCAACTGATATATTGGCTAGCTAGTCTGGATTGTCAACTGATATATTGGCTAGCTAGTCTGGATTGACAACTGATATATTGGCTAGCTAGTCTGGATTGACAACTGATATATTGGCTAGCTAGTCTGGATTGTCAACTGATATATTGGCTAGCTAGTCTGGATTGTCAACTGATATATTGGCTAGCTAGTCTGGATTGTCAACTGATATATTGGCTAGCTAGTCTGGATTGTCAACTGATATATTGGCTAGCTAGTCTGGATTGACAACTGATATATTGGCTAGCTAGTCTGGATTGTCAACTGATATATTGGCTAGCTAGTCTGGATTGTCAACTGATATATTGGCTAGCTAGTCTGGATTGTCAACTGATATATTGGCTAGCTAGTCTGGATTGACAACTGATATATTGGCTAGCTAGTCTGGATTGTCAACTGATATATTGGCTAGCTAGTCTGGATTGACAACTGATATATTGGCTAGCTAGTCTGGATTGACAACTGATATATTGGCTAGCTAGTCTGGATTGTCAACTGATATATTGGCTAGCTAGTCTGGATTGTCAACTGATATATTGGCTAGCTAGTCTGGATTGTCAACTGATATATTGGCTAGCTAGTCTGGATTGTCAACTGATATATTGGCTAGCTAGTCTGGATTGACAACTGATATATTGGCTAGCTAGTCTGGATTGTCAACTGATATATTGGCTAGCTAGTCTGGATTGTCAACTGATATATTGGCTAGCTAGTCTGGATTGTCAACTGATATATTGGCTAGCTAGTCTGGATTGACAACTGATATATTGGCTAGCTAGTCTGGATTGTCAACTGATATATTGGCTAGCTAGTCTGGATTGACAACTGATATATTGGCTAGCTAGTCTGGATTGTCAACTGATATATTGGCTAGCTAGTCTGGATTGACAACTGATATATTGGCTAGCTAGTCTGGATTGACAACTGATATATTGGCTAGCTAGTCTGGATTGACAACTGATATATTGGCTAGCTAGTCTGGATTGTCAACTGATATATTGGCTAGCTAGTCTGGATTGTCAACTGATATATTGGCTAGCTAGTCTGGATTGACAACTGATATATTGGCTAGCTAGTCTGGATTGACAACTGATATATTGGCTAGCTAGTCTGGATTGTCAACTGATATATTGGCTAGCTAGTCTGGATTGACAACTGATATATTGGCTAGCTAGTCTGGATTGTCAACTGATATATTGGCTAGCTAGTCTGGATTGTCAACTGATATATTGGCTAGCTAGTCTGGATTGTCAACTGATATATTGGCTAGCTAGTCTGGATTGACAACTGATATATTGGCTAGCTAGTCTGGATTGACAACTGATATATTGGCTAGCTAGTCTGGATTGTCAACTGATATATTGGCTAGCTAGTCTGGATTGACAACTGATATATTGGCTAGCTAGTCTGGATTGTCAACTGATATATTGGCTAGCTAGTCTGGATTGTCAACTGATATATTGGCTAGCTAGTCTGGATTGACAACTGATATATTGGCTAGCTAGTCTGGATTGACAACTGATATATTGGCTAGCTAGTCTGGATTGTCAACTGATATATTGGCTAGCTAGTCTGGATTGACAACTGATATATTGTTGTTTCTTCCTTTCTTTTATGTAAACTATCGCGCCATTTTGGAATATATTTCACGGTTTTGCTTTTGAGATAAAACCAAGAAACTCACTTGATA
>CM065700.1:48601609-48604109 GCA_017654935.2 Phymorhynchus buccinoides | reverse complement strand
GGGATTCTTCTGTGACATATATAAAATAAGGTCTATCCTTACTTCCCAAAACTAAGACAACAGGGTCTTTGGATAATGGACCCCAATTTGATGCCTTTTAGTGACATAGGGGAAGACGGGGTAAAAAGCGCATGGGCAGGTAAGAAGCCCACCCCAATTATCTCATGAAATAAAGAACATTTCAGTGAAATTTGCCCGTGAGACGAATGCTAGACATTAACGCTCGTCTCATGGGCAAAAAGAGACTGAAATTTGCTTCATTTCATGAGATAATTGGGGTGGGCTTCTTACCCGCCCATGCGCTTTTTACCCCGTCTTCCCCTAGGTGTTAAATCATTGTGGTGCTAAAATGCGACTTTGGCGGTGAAAGGGTTTTAAAGAGCCAGCCACACTGCGTACGATTTGACCCCAATACGATACGATTGTGACGATGTCTGTGAGTCATGATTCACGCGAAATACATCCGTCTAAAAACCTAACGCTACTATTTTCGCTCACTTTGCTCTATGTACACCGCGATACACGAACCCAGTAAAATGTTCGATACAACAATACCGATATTTTATCAGATCCGTGTACGGGGGACTACAACTGTAGTGAACATAACTAGTAGGATTTCATCAGATTTACTTAGACAGTAGAATTTTCATATGTGTCATGCCTCACAAATGTTAAAATCGGGTCGCAGTGGATCGAATCGTATGTTGTGTAGCTAGTGAGAGTGAGTTTTCTGTTGCTGGGAAACTGCCTCTGGGTGGAACGCCACCTGGGTGTCAGTTAAAGGCTAAGCCCAATAACTCCACCTGGACAGCCCATTTCCTCCCGTATCCGACTATTACTTACAGACAAGAGAGGAGAAGGCGGGGGTTGTCTTTAGCCATGGCAAGCTCCTAGCAGAACATCATCAGTCTCCAAGATCCCCCGAAGTCGGAGTGTGGCTGCTCACGTGGCGGGGTAATATAAAACGGTCACACGCGTAATGTTCTCATCCCTAGCTGGTGCATTTGTACCATAGTGTTCAAGTGCTTCGGCTGTTGGGACGATCCCTGGAGTCTTTTAGCCAGGGTACAACAACAACAACAACATCAACTTTACTTTTAGCCACAGCTTGAGGCAAACCTTAGCCAATGATGACGGCCATTTTGAGGAGGAGAAGGTTGGCTTAACGTCTTATTAGTCGCAGACTCTTAAAGACCCGCCACGTCACGTGTCAAATCACGGGTTTCACGTGTTTTCCCTCTTATAGCTGGTAAGAAATCTTCCTAGCATAAGAGGGAATGACACGTGACGTGGGGGGTCTTTAAAGACACTGAGTCATTTTGAGCAAAGGAGACTTTTTCTAAAGGGGCCGCCACACGGCGTAAGATCCGATCCGATTATGATATTTTGTAAAGCATGATTCTGGCGAAATTCTACTGTCTAAATGAATCAGATGAAATCCTACTAGTTTCGTTCACTACTACACGAATCTGATGAAATATCAGTATGTTTTTCATCAGACATTTTATGCAATTCGTGTATTGGGGTTTACATGAGCATAGCGAACGAAACAGTAAAAAACAGTGTGTGTGTGTGTGTGTGTGTGTGTGTGTGTGTGTGTGTGTGTGTGTGTGTGTGTGTGTGTGTGTGTGTGTGTGTGTGTATGTGTGTGTGTGTGTGTATGTGTGTGTGTGTGTGTGTGTGTGTGTGTGTGTGTGTGTGTGTGTGTGTGTGTGTGTGTGTGTGTGTGTGTGTGTGTGTGTGTGTGTGTGTGTGTGTGTGTGTGTGTGTGTGTGTGTGTGTGTGTGTGTGTGTGTGTGTGTGTGTGTGTGTGTGTGTGTGTGTGTGTGTGTGTTTTAACGTCTACCCACTTCTCGTGATATTAGACGGGAAAAAAATATATGTTTGTGAGATTGGATGCAGGCATGTGAGTATGTGCATGTATGTGTGTATATCTGTATATACATATGAGTATCTATTATTATGAAAGGATAGACCTACATACACTGTAGAAGCAGTTAACAAAACCAAGCAACAACAATAACAAAAATCTTAAAGAACAAACAAAAAACAGCGCCTCCCTCCTCCCTCTCCCTCCTGCCCTCTTCCTCCTCCCATCATTTCCCTTCCTCTTCAATAATTGTTTTTTTAAAAGTTATAATAATTACCTATGGGACTGGATTCTAAACTAACGAAAAATGTATATGTTAGTGCTGGTGAATTAAAAATATTGTGCATCCCATTTTCAAACAAAACTGGAATACATTTCTTCATGTTCTCACATGAAAGAATATGATATGGAGTTATTCTGCTTCCACATACACAAACTACATTTTTTACATATTTTGTTTTAAAAGCATCTAGTTTCCATCAGTACATTAGTGAAAGTAATCGTCTATTTACACTGAAACCATGTTTAATTCTTTTAATATCGAACTGTTCCCGTCTGTCATGTTTCAAGCCAGACTGGAAAGTTTTCCAGATATGTGATTTAAGTAAGTTGTATTGTTCGTGCAAGGAT
>CM065700.1:48591609-48596609 GCA_017654935.2 Phymorhynchus buccinoides | reverse complement strand
TTCGTTCGGTCGGTCTCTTCTCTCTCTCTCTCTCTCTCTCTCTCTCTCTCTCTCTCTCTCTCTCTCTCTCTCTCTCTCTCTCTCTCTCTCTCTCTCTCTCTCTCTCTCTCTCTCTCTCTCTCTCTCTCTCTCTCTCTCTCTCTCTTTCTCTCTCTCTCTCTCTGTTGTTTTTTCTTCCGAACTAATATGTTAAAATTGTGTGTCTCTATGTCAAATGGCATGTTAACTGCTGATTACATTAAAGCACTTTCATTTGTCATTTGTCATTTGTCTCTTTCTCTCTCCTTCCCTTCCCTCATCCTCCTTCTTCTTCTTCTTCGATCGCTCAGACAGTTTTCTGTCAATTATGAGCGCAGATGCACCATGCTGCCGTTATGCGCCTAACTAAGTCTCCCTACTCCTCTCTCTTTATTGCTTAGCTCAAAGTCACTAATCAACTCAGTGTTTCAGCGTTTCTCTCTAATATATCAATTTGATCCACGCTCGCCTGTCATGCACCCTGCTGTAGGCCCCAGGACGCCCGTGGGATATCTGGACTGTTCTGCAAATCAGAACAAACACAGAAGACAAACGCTGAGAGAGAGAGAGAGAGAGGAGAGAGAGAGAGAGAGAGAGAGAGAGAATGAGAGAGAGAGAGAGAGAGAGAGAGAGGAGAGATTGAGAGAGACTCTTAGAGATTTTCTTTTAGAGATGGAGAGTCGAACGACCGAACGAACGAAATTTTTATTTATACAGGGTAATGAGATAAGTATAATAGTCTCTTAGATAGTGAGAGAGAGAGAGAGAGGGTAGAGAGAGAGAGAGAGTGAAAGAGAGAGAGAGAGAGAGAGAGAGAGAGAGAGAGAGAAGAGAGAGAGAGAGAGAGAGAGAGGAGAGAGAGAGACGAGAGAGAGAGAGAGAGAGAGAGAGAGAGAGAGAGAGAGAGAGAGAACGAACGATAATGTATATTTCTTTTAATGAATGATCATCGACCGAAATCGAACGAACGAAATTTTATTTATACAGGGTAATGAGATAAGTATAATAGTCTCTTATAGAGAGAGAGAGAGAGAGAGAGAGAGAGAGAGAGAGAGAGAGAGAGAGAGAGAGAGAGAGAGAGAGAGAGAGAGAGAGAGAGAGAGAGAGAGAGAGAGAGAACGAACGACCGAACGAACGAAATTTTATTTATACAGGGTAATGAGATAAGTATAATAGTCTCTTAGTGAGAGAGAGAGAGAGAGAGAGAGGAGAGAGAGAGAGAGAGAGAGAGAGAGAGAGAGAGAGAGAGAGAGAGAGAGAGAGAGAGAGAGAGAGAGAGAGATGTGAGAGAGCATGAGAGTGTTGAGAGAGAGATAGAGCGAGAGAGATAGCCCTAGAGAGAGAGATGTAGTTTATGTAGAGATATAGGATAGAGAGAGAGAGAGAGCGAGAGGGAGAGAGAGAGAGAGAGTGATGATCTTATGTTGACTAACTACAGAGGGGATTTCTCGCCACTCGTTCCATCACTGACAATTACTGTCTGATGCTTCTGAAACCGAGGCTGCTTTTGCATCTGATTCTGCTGCTTGTATACTGCTGCTCTAATACTGCTTTTTTATACTGCTATTAGGCCTGCCACTGCTTCTGCTAACACTGCTGGTTTTGCTGCTACTAATATTGCTTCTGATACTGTTTATACAGCTACTGCTCATGGATGCTTTTTGCTGCTGCTGATACTGCTACTGTAACTACTACTACTACTACTACTACTACTACTACTACTACTACTACTACTACTACTACTACTACTACTACTACTACTACTACTACTACTACTACTACTACTACTACTACTACTCATAATCATAATAATAATAAAAGTACATTTATAAGCTGCTGCTAATATTGCTACTGCTAATACTGCTTCTGCTACTGCTGTTGCATCTACTGCTGTTTCTTTAAATGTTATTGCCGCTGCTAATAGTGCTCCTGCTGCTGGTTTCACTGCTACTGTCAGTACTTCTTCTGCTGCTGCTAATACTGCTTGTACTACTGCTGTTACTACTGCTGCTGCTGAAAATAAAACGGAAACCGTTCTACTTGTGTGTGCGGGGAAGCTGCGGGGGTCGGGGTGGGGTGGGTGGGGGTGGGGGGGGGGGGTGGGAGGAAAAAACAGAGCACTCTGAACATCGCTTATTGTATCTGCTGTCTGTTTGTGTTTGTCTGTCTATGTCTATGTCTCTCTGTGCCTGTGTCTGTCTCTCTGTGTGTCAGCTTCGAACACCCACAAATATCGTTATTCAAGAAATGTTGGTCCTGATTGTCCATTTTGCAAAGGTTCGCCTGAAACTGAAATACATTTTGTATTAATTTGCCCTAATTATTTAGTACTTAGAGAAAAGTTGATCCCTAAAAAATATTACAATCATCCTTCTGCTTTTCGGCTAGTTTTGCTGATGTGTGACTCTAGATGTATATTTAGCCTTGCAATGTACCTGTCTGATGCACTTAGAATTCGTAATGAAACAATGTAATATTTTTTATTATTATCTTGATACTGTTTGCTATGCTTATCTGTTTGAATTGTGAAGATTTCCCATTGTTACCCCTTCCCTCATGACATGGGCAGATGGCCTGGTCATTAAGCAGTTGTTCATTGTTGTTCTGTCTCTCTGTGTCTCTTGCTCTCTGTCTCTTTGTCCCTCTGTCCCCTGTCTCTCTCTCTCTCTCTCTCTCTCTCCTCTCTCTCTCTCTCTCTCTCTCTCTCTCTCTCTCTCTCTCTCTCTCTCTCTCTCTCTCTCTCTCTCTCTCTCTCTCTCTCTCTCTCTCTCTCTCTCTCTCTCTCTCTCTCTCTCTCTCTCTCCCCTCCACACTTTTAGAAACGAAGTTATTCAGCATGTTTAATTAACAATAATCACTATTTTGCTCTCTAAGATAATATCATGCGCCCTAAATGTTTCTTTCAGACTTCAATTAACAAAAAGAGTATGCCTTTTGCCTACGTTTGTGGAAGGTTTAATGCAAGAAATGTTCTTTTTTCTATATACAATAATTATATCCCCCCCCCCCCCCCCTGTTCCGTTATGACATGAACAAACGACCTATTCAGTAAAATGGTTCGTTCGTTCGTTCGTTCGTCGTTCTCTCCTCCATTTGTATATTTCTTTTCTTTTGTTATCAGTCATCTTTACCTGTAAGATTTCAGTAGTAGCGTTGCGGGACAAGTTGTGTTTGTGGGTGATGATTACTAAACGAGAGAAAGAGAGGTGCAAAAACTACACGTGCTTTTGTTTATTAGTTTGTTTTCTTTCGTTTTGCTCCTTCGTTTGATGACTTCATCTGCTTCTAACGTTTGTAGGGCTTTCGGTGCATTCCTGTGAATACTTTAGTAGATATATTTTTGTTGTTATTTGCTCCGTGGAATGTTTCCAGAAGTCTTGGAAACTATTTTATTCCCGTTGTCTGTCAGAACAGAATGTTGTGTTTATTGCGCTCTCTTAGCTGTTTGTTCCTTTTGTATTGGTTGCTCTTTGCCTTTTTGTATTCTACGTTTTGGCATCTTCATCTTTTGTTATTGTTTGTGTCTGATTCTGTCTTTGGTTTTCATTCTTTGCTTCTTCGTTGGAGAATTGTTTCTTTATTTTGTTCTTGACCCTCGTTTTCTCTTTGTGTTTTCTGTATCAAGTTGTCTTCTTCTTCTTTGCCTTTTCCCTGTTTCCCTCTCACCCCCCCCCCCCCCTTCTTGTTCTTGTTTGTTCTTGTTTCCCTCTCACCCCCCCCCCTTCTTGTTCTTGTTTGTTCTTGTTTTCCTCTCACCCCCTCTCTCCCTTCTTGTTCTTGTTTGTTCTTGTTTTCCTCTCACCCCCCCCCCTTCTTGTTCTTGTTTGTTCTTTTTTTCCCTCCCACCCCCCCCCCCTCTTGTTCTTGTTTGTTCTTGTTTTCCTCTCACCCCCCCCCCCCCCTTCTTGTTTCTTGTTTGTTCTTGTTTTCCTCTCACCCCCCCCCCCCCCCTTCTTGTTCTTGTTTGTTCTTGTTTTCCTCTCACCACCCCCCCTTCTTGTTCTTGTTTTGTTCTTGTTTTCCTCTCACCCCCCCCCCCCCCTTGTCTTCTTGTCTTGTTCTTGTTTGTTCTTGTTTTCCCTCTCACCCCCCCCCCCCTTCTTGTTCTTGTTTGTTCTTGTTTTCCCTCTCACCCCCCCCCCCCCCCTTCTTGTTCTTGTTTGTTCTTGTTTTCCTCTCACACTCACCCCCCCCCCCCCACCTTCTTACCCCCCCCCCTTCTTGTTTGTTCTTGTTTTCCTCTCACACCCCCCCCCCCCCCCCACACCTTCTTGTTCTTGTTTGTTCTTGTTTTCCTCTCACCCCCCCCCCTCCCCTTCTTGTTCTTGTTTGTTCTTGTTTTCCTCTCACCCCCCCCCCCCCCCTTCTTGTTCTTGTTTGTTCTTGTTTTCCTCTCACCCCCCCCCCCCCCTTCTTGTTCTTGTTTGTTCTTGTTTTTCCTCTCACCCCCCCCCCCCCCTTCTTGTTCTTGTTTGTTCTTGTTTTCCTCTCACCCCCCCCCCCCTTCTTGTTCTTGTTTGTTCTTGTTTTCCTCTCACCCCCCCCCCCCCCCCTTCTTGTTCTTGTTTGTTCTTGTTTTCCTCTCACCCCCCCCCCCCCCTTCTTGTTCTTGTTTGTTCTTGTTTTCCTCTCACCCCCCCCCCCCCCCCTTCTTGTTCTTGTTTGTTCTTGTTTTCCTCTCACCCCCCCCCCCCCTTCTTGTTCTTGTTTGTTCTTGTTTCCCTCTCACCCCCCCCCCCCCCTTCTTGTTCTTGTTTGTTCTTGTTTTCCTCTCACCCCCCCCCCCTTCTTGTTCTTGTTTGTTCTTGTTTTCCTCTCACCCCCCCCCCCCTTCTTGTTCTTGTTTGTTCTTGTTTTCCTCTCACCCCCCCCCCCCTTCTTGTTCTTGTTTGTTCTTGTTTTCCTCTCTCACCCCCCCCCCCTTCTTGTTTTTGTTTGTTCTTGTTTTCCTCTCACACCCCCCCCCCTTCTTGTTCTTGTTT
>CM065700.1:48571609-48576609 GCA_017654935.2 Phymorhynchus buccinoides | reverse complement strand
TGAAGCAAGGACCGTGAACAATAGTCTTGGGGGCAAAATGAGGCTCTGGTTCTCAACTTTGATCTCGCAAGTTGATATTCTTGTTTTGTGTGTGTGCTTATGCATGCACGCATGCCAGTGTGTGTGTGTGTGTGTGTGTGTGTGTGTGTGTGTGTGTGTGTGTGTGTGTGTGTGTGTGTGTGTGTGTGTGTGTGTGTGTGTGTGTGTGTGTGTGTGTGTGTGTGTGTGTGTGTGTGCATGTGTGTGTGTGTATGTGTGTGCGCGTGTGCGTGTGCGTGCGTGCGTGTGCGTGTGGGTGTGCGTGTGCGTGCGCGCGCGCACGCGTGTGTGTATGTGTGCGTGTGCGTGTGCGTGCGCGTGCGCGTGTGTGTATGTGTGTGCGTGTGTGCGTGAGAGAGAGGGAGAGAGGGAGAGAGACACAGAGAGAGAGAGAGAGAGAGAGAGAGAGAGAGAGAGAGAGAGAGAGAGAGAGAGAGAGAGAGAGAGAGAGAGAGAGAGAGAGAGAGAGAGAGAGAGAGAGAGAGAGAGAGAGAGAGAGAGAGAGAGAGAGAGAGAGAGAGTTCGGGAGTCGGGAGAGAAAGGAATATGAGGGAACAATGAGGGAGTGGGATCTGGTGAATGGGAGAGGGGTGAGATAGGTGTGGATGTGTGAATTGCGCATGAACTTCATTTCAAACCAATATGGTTTGAAGCAGCATCATCGTAATGGTCTGGTAAACCCACATCATCCTTTTTTAACGTTTAAAGTATTCAAGTTATGATCTATGTAAGTGTTCCTCAACACAAAAATTAAAATGTGTGTATTGTAACAGTCCGTTTTGATTAATAACTGCAGACAAGAAATGCAAAGAAAAATCGGGAAGCATGTATTTTATTGTTGTTGATGAAACATTATTGTCTTGAGAATGAGTCATTGCATTATTATAATGAAATCATTTAGCAAACGTTGTGGGTTATAGTTGTTTTCTGCGTAAGATTTATTCTTTCAAAACTTCGATGGTTTTCTGCTGTATTTGTCTGAATTTAGTAATTTAAATTTTGTTATGATATCATATTCATTTTCTTCTCTATTTTCTACATGATTAATTCAATATGCTATGAATACGAAGTATTGTCCGTTTTTTATGTTGCACAGTTGGCTACTTTGTGTGTTATTGATATAATAACGCACACACACACGCGCGCGCACACACACACACACACACAGACACGCGTGCGCGCGCGCGCGCACACGCACACGCACACGCACACGCACACGCGCGCACGCGCACACGCGCACGCACACGCACACACGCACGCACACGCACGCACGCACACGCACACGCACACGCACACACACACACACACACACACACACACACACACACACACACACACACATACATACATCGTTATGTTTCTGCCAATGGTAATTGTGTAATGAATATTTATGTAGTTCTAATTTGTCAAGTGATACAATTGTACAAATAACATAATTGTATCGAACTTTTAACAATACCAATTGTTATTATCAACTTCACCCCTATGTGGGCTTTGTTTTGCGTCATAGATAATTGTTTTTAATCACCTTGCAACTTCTATCGGATTTGTCACATCACTTGAATCGTAAAGAAAGTATAACTGTGAACACTTTCTGTAAATGCTGTAAATGTATTTGGATGACGACGGTATAATGTTAAATAGATACAATATTACTTTTGTCCATTGTGCTTCTATTATGTTGTTATTATCACAAGTTTACTACACTCGTTCCTTCAAAGTATGTTTTTTCATCCACACAATATTTTATTTCAGCATAAAAGAATTGTAGAATTGTACAATTGTTTTTCTTATGGGAAGTTTTTGTCTGGAAGTCAATTTTGTTAGATTGTTTTTGCTCATGACCTTCACAATTTGTGTTTGTGTCAGCGTCATCTCTCTCTCTCTCTCTCTCTCTCTCTCTCTCTCTCTCTCTCTCTCTCTCTCTCTCTCTCTCTCTCTCTCTCTCTCTCTCTCTCTCTCTCTCTCTCTCTCTCTCTCTCTCTCTCTCTCTCTCTCTCTCTCTCTCTCTCTCTCTCTCTCTCTCTCTCTCTCTCTCTCTCTCTCTCTCTCAAATCTTTATCCTTGTTAAATAAACTTTTCCAGTGTTCCGTGTCCAGTCTCTCTCTCTCTCTCTCCCTCTCTCTCTCTCTCTCTCTCTCTCCCTCCCTCTCTCTCTCTCTCTCTCTCTCCCCCCCTCTCTCTCTCTCTCTCTCTCTCTCTCTTCTCTCTCTCTCTCTCTCTCTCTCTCTCTCTGTGACTTCCCTTTTTGAATCCTTCACTGGATCCACCAACATGGCATTCCATCTCTTTTCGTCTCTTCGAGGGATTGTAATTTTAGAACATTATTATTTTTGTTATTTTACATAAAATTGTTACCATTTCTTTTGAATTAAGTGCTGGTTTGCTTTTATTGTGGACTTTCAATCTGGTGCAAAGAGGACAACCTTTCTCTTGTAGAAAGTCTTCTAGCTCAGCTTGAACTTTCACTGTGGACATTCTTTGCAGGCCGACATGCAGACTGTCTTTCACGAAGACGAAACAGCTGTCTTTGCATAGGCATTGTCTATCATTGGGAGAAAAAGTAAATCTGTGACCATTGTTTCGTCAATAGTTAATTAAGACCAAAGACATGTCAATTTTCCATCGTGCTGCAATGTCGCCCCTTTGTTTGAAGTGGATGGTTTTACTGAAAATAACAATGGTACGATCATGGCGTTTGTGATTTCTTAGAAACTGTAAGCAGCTCTCCTTCGTTCTGTCAGTTCATCCTTCTGGCACTCTGTTTCTAAGCAGCTCTCCTTCGTTCTGTCAGTTCATCCTTCTGGCACTCTGTTTCTTTTTTATGTCTTTCTTTTTTATCCACTCTCATTCATTTTGAGTTCCCGAAAGTATGTTTATCGGCACCTTCATGTGCTTCTTTAGCTTTGTCGTTGTTTCTGCATTTTGGAATGACTCTAGCTAGGGAAACACCTAGCGAATAAAAGATCGTTGGAGATTCTGGGACTCTCTCCCCAGGCATAAAATTCTGTTTACCTGTGGCTTTGTCTGGAGACGCACTAGCCTCAACACTTCTGGATGCCTGCTGGGTTTCTGAGTGGTGGTTTTGTTTTCGCCGGTGGGCTCTGCAGTCATGAAAAACGGGATGTTACACCCATGGGGACACTTTCACAAGGACTCCTTCGCGAAATGGTCACTGAGTCCGGAGCAGCTATGCAATGGAATGGCCCGTGTGTGCCATCATCCGTATTACATAACAGGGGCTTACAGGGCTGGTGAGGGGCCGCTCTTGTGTTGGTGGGGCAGGCGGAACCAGTGCGTCTTTGGGTCCCATCAGCACCTTGGAGTGTTTTTTCTGTTAATTTATTGGTCATCATCCCATCCTCTCTCTTTCTCTGCTTTCAAAGCTACCCTCAAGACCCACCTGTTCCCCCGTCATTAAAGCTCCGCTCTCTTTCTCTGCTCTCTCTTGCCATTAGGTCTGTTTCTGCTGTATTCCATTTATGTCATCCGTGTGTGTTCGCTTTGTATTGCGTTTTTGTTTGACTGCGTTATGAATGCTAACGTGTGTGTGCGCGTGGATTTGATTTCTATCAAGATTCAGCGCCGTATACATACTGTATGTTGTGGTTGCTGCTTATCTGTCTGTCTGTCTGTCTGTCTGTCTGTCTGTCTCTGTATCTCTCGTAAGTGTCTGTCTCTCTATATCTGTGTGCCCGGTTTATTATGAGCACGTATGTGGATGTGATAGGCTAACATATGTGTGTGCTTTGACGTGTGAGTGTTTGAACGTATAAAATGTTATTGTACGCCTAACTTGTGAACGCATGTGAATACAACGTTTAGGTAATACGTATTTTTTTAATATTAAGTCCGCTTTTATTTTTACTTGAAATTAGTGTTTAAAGGGCCAGTCACACACAAAGAAATAGTATCTGAGTGCTGTGCGAGGTGAGTCATGAATCGCGTGAAATACTTCCGTCTAAAAATAATTCTGCTATCATTCGCTCACTATTCTCAAGTAGACCCAATACATTAATTTCACGTGAATCATGACTCACATCGTCACAATCGCATCGTATTCAGATCCCATTCGTGTGTGTGTGGCTGGCATTTACGGGGGCCGACCCACCCACTGCCTACGATTCAACCCACATGCGATCCGATTGTGACGATGTCTGTGAGTCATGATTCACGTGAAGCACTTCCGTCTAAAAATAACTCTGCTATTTCTGTTCACTATACTCATGTAGACTCCAGTACACGAATCAAATAAAATGTTCGATACAAAGATAAGATATTTCATCAGATTCTTGTACAGGGGAGCTACACATATAGTGAACAAAGCTAGAAGGATTTCATCAGTCATGTACACAGTAGGAGTTCACGAGAATCATGCATCCGGATTGAATCCGGGTCGCAGTTGGATAGAATCCGGGTCGCAGTTGGATAGAATCCGGGTCGCAGTTGGATTGAGTCCGGATCGCATTTGGATAGAATCCGGGTCGCAGTTGGATAGAATCCGGGTCGCAGTTGGATAGAATCCGGGTCGCAGTTGGATAGAATCCGGGTCGCAGTTGGATTGAATCCGGGTCGCAGTTGGATTGAGAGTTGGATTGAATCCGGGTCGCAGTTGGATTGAATCCGGGTCGCATTTGGATTGAATCCGGGTCGCAGTTGGATTGAATCCGGATCGCATTTGGATTGAATCCGGGTCGCAGTTGGATTGAATCCGGGTCGCATTTGGATTGAATCCGGGTCGCATTTGGATTGAATCCGGGTCGCAGTTGGATTGAGTCCGGGTCGCATTTGGATTGAATCCGGATCGCATTTGGATTGAATCCGGGTCGCAGTTGGATTGAATCCGGGTCGCAGTTGGATTGAATCCGGGTCGCAGTTGGATTGAATCCGGATCGCATTTGGATTGAATCCGGGTCGCAGTTGGATTGAATCCGGATCGCATTTAGATTGAGTCCGGGTCA
>CM065700.1:48561609-48564109 GCA_017654935.2 Phymorhynchus buccinoides | reverse complement strand
GTCATATCGTCTCCATATTGTTGATCAACTGACATCCGTCTGACAAAGTTTTCCGCCTCCTTGATTGGTCAGTTTTCCTACTCGGTGAGCAGACGACAGATAAGAGGACCGCCATGTTGACTCAGGAAAAACACCACTATTCTGCTTCATAGTTTGCTCTTTGGGTTATGTATGTCGTCAGCTTTGGGCCATTTTGTTTGACAGTCAGATCATGCTCTGTACATTAGGTGTGCAAAGAATAAAAAGGCAGAAATATCTCTGAGCTGTAGGATTAATCCATTCATCAGAGACGAAGCCCTCTTAAAAAAACGAAATATTGCTATACAGTTCTGGCTACGTTTTGGTTGCTTTTTCTGTCTGTTTGTACTCTTGCACCCCCCCCCCCACCAACCCCCAACGTTCGCCTGCCGATTTCAATGCGTGACTGCAGAGTGAGTGACCCGGGTTCGAATCCCCGCCTCGCCCTTTCTTTCTAGTTCGACAGAAAAATCGAACTGAACGTCGAGTCCTTCGGATGAAAACTTAAAGCTAGCTAGTCAGATCCCACGGCAGTTCAAAGTCGGTAAGAGCAGGGAGCAATCCCGCTGCCTGGTATGATCAAATTGATAGTTGTTTTCCCAAGTCTGCCACCACCCCCTCCTCATCCTGCCTCCCTAAAAAAGGGTGGGGGGAGTGGAGGGTTAGAATCAACATAGAAATTATTGTCATAAAACTAAACTGAAGAAGCAGACTTTGAGATTGAGGATCGTAAACATGGGAGGGTGTCTAAAGTGCAACCTTGCTGAGTTTTTTGTTTCGTAGATATGGAGAGAATAGTGGGTCTTTTCAATCTTGAAGACAATTTTGTACTTTTTGAATTCAATTTTTTTTGGGTTTAAAGATAAACGTACAACACAGGATATCATTGCGCGGTAATCGTATGCATGCCCTATTGGCCACTGCAACTAGGGTTATCAACGCCCTTGACGGCAAGAGTTAAGCCCTTGTTGATCAGTATCCAAAAGGGCATTCACTCTTGCAAAATGCAGCCATTAAGTGGCCTCAAATAGGGTTATTGGCGAGAGTTATGCCCTTGTTTGGTCAGTACTCAACCATCTTCCCCCCCCCCAAGGGCATTCACTCTTGCAAAAGGCAGCCATTAAGTGGCCTCAAATAGGGTTATTGGCGAGAGTTATTGCCTTGTTTGGTCAGTACTCACCCATCTTCCCCCACCCACCAAGGGCATTCACTCTTGCAAAAGGCAGCCATCTAGTGGCCTCAAATAGGGTTATTGGCGAGAGTTATTCCCTTCTTTGGTCAGTACTGAACCATCTTCCCCCACCCACCAAGGGCATTCACTCTTGCAAAAGGTGTTCTTCGCAGTAGCCAATAATGAAAGATTGAATAGTTAGGCTAAGCGAGGAGACAACCAAACGGAACACCTAGCAATGCGTGGATAAGAGCTTCTTCCCTTTGGATCTCATCCTAGGTGCTTGGTATCGTCATCAACTTTGGTGGAGGGGAGTTAATTAAAGAGAGTTATCTACCTTTATTCAACTTCGTTGCGCACTATAATATTTCTTGTCAGCTGTACGATAGATGAGTTTCTCACTAGTGGAAATCACAGGACATCTTAGTCTTTTGTGGAAGATTATGACTTGCCGAAGAGGGGGTGGGGGGGGGGGTGGGGTGGTGGGGGGGGGGGTATGCACTGGCTCTAGTTCTGCAGGCCAAAGGGATGGGATGGCCTTTGGGGACCTTCCCCAACGTCAGCTGTCCTCAACTCCCTATTGTCGAGAGTGGGAATGTACCGTGGGTAAGGCATCTCCACTATATAAACAAATTCTAACCCAGCCCGCCAGAATAGCACCCACCCCCTCTGCTATCTTGCAGGCATGGTCGGATGCGCCTTACTAGCATGCATGCACAAGACGTTCAATGCTGCACTTGGTCATCTCCAAATATGGAAAGTGACGCCATTCGCTTAACATCGTCGGTTTTCAGCGAAACTTTAGAATGTGTATCTTTTAGATTAACCATTCAATCTGAAATTAAACTGACTCTAGCCCTAACCTTAACCCTATCACTAACCCTAACCAAAACCTTAAACCGTCAAACACAAAAATAATAAAACATTACTAAAAAGTGAGCGTTTTGTGTTTGGAGATGGTCAAGTGCAGTCTGGTATGCCTAGTCATGCATACATACATTTCCTGCTTAATTCTATGATTTGTCAGATTAACACCCCCTCCTCCATTTCTCGGTTCTTTCTGGGTGTTTTTTCCAGTCTTGCCTTTCTGACTGCAGATTAAGCATTTCAACATCTATCGTTTTCTAGATTTAACTTTAGTTTTCATGCATTTAACGAATTGAATATATGTATTCGCTAATAGTAGAAGATAAAGGCAAGACGGAATTCAAAATGCAATGCAGGCCTACTAAGGCTTTGATGGTGTGTGTGTGTGTGTGTGTGTGTGTGTGTGTGTGTGTGTGTGTGTGTGTGTGTGTGTGATAGTGTGTG
>CM065700.1:48546609-48556609 GCA_017654935.2 Phymorhynchus buccinoides | reverse complement strand
CATAGAAATTGTCAGTAATTTGGGGGGGGGGGGTGGCGTGGGGGTGAAGGAACTAGTAGTTCACTAATAAAAAAAAGTACAATAATTGTTTGCGACACAAGCGCAATAATTTGTTAGAAAAAATGCCATTGTTGGAGACAATATCCCAGTTATTTATAAAAAAATTGTAATATTATTTATCTTGTTATTTATTTGTGTTTTAAAGTCACGTTTGCCAAAATGTAAAAAAAAGTCCTTTATTTTATGTTATACCAAAGCATGTATTTTATAAGCTCACCTTTACCTGTTATTTGACACGATAGAAACCCACGAACACCTGGTTTGAAAGATCACCACATATTTGATATTTTTATCTTCTTCAGGACGACTTCCTTACAAATGGCAGCAAACTTTGAACTACTTGCTTTTACCTGTTCTTTATTACAAGTGTGGAAGACAAAATCAGACTTTCATATTTTAACGCTCCATCAATCTATTTGATGATTAATACAGTCTATCGTTGCCGTAGTTCTCCAAACATAATTTGTCATTGTCACCGTATCCATGGTGATGACAAGGGGCGGATAATTAGAAGTTGGTCGTCGCCAGGCAAGTTATGGCTGACTCCGGCAGTACATCAAGTGTCACATGCCTCCCCCCCCTCCTTCTCCCCCCCTCACTTAATCCCAAAGCCTCCCCCCCCCCCCCCCCCCCTTTCACCTCCACAGTATGATATTGGACATGAGCCATGTTCTAGCCCAACACACGGTAGCCTTGGGATTTCGCTGAATTATGAGTGTGAATTGGGAGATTTATTTGATTTGAATTGACCAGTGGCAAACCTCCGCTATGAAGCATTAAGATATTGCCCCTACTGGTTGTTCTTTCAATCGATTTTAATTGAGTCATATTAAACCCTTTCGCTGCCAGCCATTTTGTTTCTGCCAAACTTAAATGCGTAAAGAAAAGTTGGCGTCCGCATTATTGTGAATCTCCCTATAACCAGGCCTTTCCTCATCTCCCAAAAATAACAGCATTATTAAGGTCATTGGATAACAGATCCTAACTGTATGTATTTGAGTGAAAAGGGTATTAAATCAGTGAGGTGCAGACATGCGAAACGGAAGTCCAACAGATCACGTGGGGCTTGTGTGAGGCAATGACAAATCGTACCACGAACGAGATGGGAGACAACAGGAACTAGACTAAGGTCAGGTCAGGTCAGGTAGTTAGGACATTAGGCCTCGCGGCCTCTTCACTGTCCTGTCATTTTTGTTTGAACTTTTGCACAGCTGAGAGGTTTTTATATTTTGTTTTGGGCAAATCTGCCTTTTAGTCATGCTCATATTGTAGTTTTGAGATGTTGGTGTATTTATCAATGAGGTTTTTGATTTGTGTTAGATTCTGTGCTCGTTTAATATGTGCCGAGAGGCGATTAGTTGCACAACATGATATTATATTAATGTTCGTACGTAGTTACAAACATGAGCGAAAGGTGACTCACATGGGAAAATCATTTGCTTGAATACTCAACCCTAAAGATTACAAACATAATAATGGGATATTCCTAGTATCATGCACAAAGGTTCTGCAAATCGTGGGGAAATCATTTGCGTGAACACTTAACCCTAAAGATTTAAAAAACACATAATGGTATATTCCTAGTATCATGCACAACGTTTCTGCAAACCGTCATAAGAAAGTGGTGGTATCTGTTGTAGGCTTGCCAAATGTGCTAATCAGAAAACACACACACACACACACACACACACACGCACACGCACACGCACACACACACACACACATCAGAAAATCAAAAATCGCGAGCGCACAAATTCACTTCGTTTACTCGAAAGCTAAAAGGCCGAGAGGGGGGGGGGGGGGGGGGGGGGGAGGGGGGAAGGGGGGGGGGGATATGAAAAATACATTGAAAATCCATTTCTTTCTATCAAAAAGACAATACAGACAGTGTTCGTTTGGTGATTATCAAATTTAGTTTGGAAAACAAATTGGTTTATCAAGGAGATACACACACGAACAAACAGTAAACACATTACTTTACCAGTGGAAATGACAGACACATTGATATGGGCTATGTTCTGAACCAAGTAAAGGTGTCCATCGGAAATATGCTGGAATGCGGGTGGTGTAGAGTGGAGAACCGGGGGGGGGGGGAGAGGGAGAGAGAGAGAGAGAGAGATTCGAATACGAATACGAATGTTTTATTGAGGGTAAAAAGGATAAGCTACAATAGCTTCTTTACACCTTGCAAACACATATTCATTCACAATATTCATACACATGCATCAAGCAAAGAACATTGGACATAAACAATCAAGTCAAGAAAATGGAACAAAAATTGGCACATGAAATAATTGAAAAGGAAATCAAAAATGGAAACAAAGCAAAAATGGATAATACTTAACAATGGTGAACTGAGAATTGGTGTTGTTTTCGAAATTGAGTTACGAAGAAAAAGGGAACTTTCATTTTGAGACAATGACAATTTTTCAGAATAAAACCAATTTTAAGGAAGAACAAAAAAAAAACCCATTATAAGATAACATGGGAATTTGAGAGAGGGACTAGTGAGAGAGAGAGGTGTGGAGAGAGAGAATGGGGTATGAGAGAGAGAGAGAGAGAGAGAGAGAGAGAGAGAGAGAGAGAGAGAGAGAGAGAGAGAGAGAGAGAGAGAGAGAGATATTATAAGAATCTAGGCATAAGCTGATGGCATTAGTAACGTTTGAAGTAAAATTCATTAATTAGCATTACTAATAAACAAGATTGTCTATTAGGAGCTTGTGATAAAGATTTTGAAAGGAAAATACGCTAGTTCTATTTTTTAGATAATCAGGGAGGTCGTTCCACAGTTTAACACCAGAGAGCCGATAAGGGTCTTATTTAGAGAGAGAGAGAGACAGAAGAGGCAAAATTAGAGACGAGAGAGACTGAGAGATGAGAGAGGGAGAGAGAGAGAAGAGAGAGAGAGAGAGAGAGAGAGAGAGAGAGAGAGAGAGAGAGAGAGAGAGAGAGAGAGAGAGAGATAACAGATGAACAGTAAACAACGAACAATGAACAAATTGTTTAATGATTAGGCCTTTGGCCCATATCACTGGAGGTGAGATACAAAAAAAGTGACAGGAAAAAATTGTAGTTGTCATAAATTTTTAAAAAATGACATAATACACAAAGACATGAATAACGAAAGAACTCAGATCAACAATAACTAGTTGTCATTAGGGACGATAACCGTCTTAACTGCAAGGATTTATGGACATAAGTGGCAAAATTATTGACGATTATACTGTTCTCATTAGAGAGAGAGAGAGAGAGAGAGAGAGAGAGAGAGAGAGAGAGAGAGAGAGAGAGAGAGAGAGAGAGAGAGAGAGAGAGAGACAGAGAGAGAGAGATTTATGATAGGAAAAATACAGGAAACTGTCTAGGGATGACTTAATTAAGGATATAAATAATCCGTTGGTCGATGTATCAAAAACAATAATGCGATGGTAGCTGGTTGGTTCGTAGAGTCAGTGGTAAATCACCAGCGACATAACTCTGTCCAGAATGATAGACGAAGTCCATTAGTTTAGGTGTTGAAGGAGAGGACAACACATAACGTGTATAACAAACAGGAGTTCCTCTGTGGCTGCATTTAGCGGTACAGAAATGAAAGTTCGTTCAACGTCCTCCGGTCTGGAACAAGCACATTCTGGGACATTAATAACTATAAAGATAGTGGGACGATCCTGGAGGTACTGCAATACCAGGAAAGTCCCGAAGTTTTTAAATTATTAAGATATGCTTAGCGGCATAGTTTTTCTAATGAGCGTTTCATAAAACTGAAGAAGAAGGTGAGGATGAGGAGGATGAGGATGAGGATGAGGACGACGACGAAAAGAAGAAGAACAAATACTACTATTACTACTACTACTACTACTACTACTACTACTACTACTACTACTACTACTACTACTACTACTACTACTACTACTACTACTACTACTACTACTACTACTACTACTGCTGCTGCTACTGCTGCTGCTGCTGCTGCTGCTGCTGCTGCTGCTACTACTACTACTACTACTGCTACTACTACTACTACTACTACTACTACTACTACTACTACTAATAATGCTGCTGCTGCTGCTGCTGCTGCTATGCTAGCTACTATAACTACTTACTAAAGCACTACTACAATGCTGCTTTGCTGCTGCTGCACCATGCTGCTGCTGCACTACACTTACTACTAACAACTGGCTGCCCTGCGCTGCTGCCTGCACTGCTGCTGCTACTGCTGCTATGCTAAACTATGAATGCTGCTATTAGAGAATGCTTCTGCATGCTGCTCTGCTGCTGCTGCTGCTACTACTAACTGCTGCTGCTGCTGCTGCTGCTACACTACTACTTCTGCTGCTGCTGCTGCTGCTGCTGCTGCTGCACCACTACTACCATGCTGCTGGCTGCTGCTGCACTGCTACTTCTGCTGCTGCTGCTGCTGCCTATCCCTACACTACTGCTGCTGCCTGCTGCTGCTACTCCCCACTACTACTGCTACTACTGCTGCTGCTGCTGCTGCTGCTGCTGCTGCGCTACTACTACTACTACTACTACTACTACTACTACTACTACTACTACTACTACTACTACGACGACGACGACGACGACGACGACGACGACGACGACGACGACGACGACGAACAACGACGACAATAGCAAAACAGCAACAAAACAGACAATAATAATACCAAGGAATCCCAGGGGTCGGGGGGGGGGGGGGGGGGGGTCCTTTGAACCAAATAGTTCCCCCACCTTCTGGAAGTTCTGTGCTTGTAGCTTCCTCTAATCTGTCACTCTCTTTGGCTGCTGTTTCCATTTGCCTACTGCTTTTCTGCCTTATTGGTGCATCCTGCAGTCTCTCTTTTTTTACAATGATTTTCTTCAGCCGAAGACGGATAGGCTGGAAAAGGAGCATGTAAAAAAAACCCAACCAAGTGCAAGGACAAGAAGCCCAAAATATGTCGATCCTATCCATACACACAGTAATGACGTCCTTTGTTTGTTTGTTTGATACCACCCTCCAAAAAAAGCCCACACACCACCCTGCCCTACCACCCCTCCCCCTCTTTCTCCGACTACACCCCTGCCTACTTTCCGTGTAGTTTCCTCACCCCACCTCCCTCGTGCTCTCCCTCACCCAACATACATGCACACAGAAGTCATAAAAGACACTTTTATTTTTCAAGAGAAGAATGAGAAGAAGAAGAAGAAGAAGAAGAAGGAGAAGGAGAAGAAGAAGAAGAAGAAGAAGAAGAGAAGAAGAAGAAGGAGAAGGAGGAGGAGGAGGAGGAGGAGGAGGAGGAGAAGAGGAGGAGGAGGAGGAAGAGAAGAAGAAGAAGAAGAAGAAGAAGAAGAAGAGAAGAAGAAGAAGAAGAAGAAGAAAAAGAAGAAGAAGAAGAAGAAGAAGAAGAAGAAGAAGAAGAAGAAGAAGAAGAAGAAGAAGAAGAAGAAGAAGAAGAAATCAAGTTCATCATTCAGGCGTTCTTTATTTACCCCCCCCCCCCCCGCCCCCCCTTGCACTATACTCCCCCACTCCTTCACTTTCCTCTCACTTTTGTCTTCTTAAAATAACAATAAAAAAGCACTTCAATGCCTAGGAGTTCTCTACTCTTCTATTGACTCTTCAGCACCTCAGAACCTTTTCTCTCCCCCCCCCCCCCCCCCCCGCTTATTCATCTACGTCCCCCTTCTTCAACAGGGGCGGATCAGTTAGTCATAGACGGGGGGGGGGGGTGCAAGTGCTCAGTAGTTGCTTGCTTGTCGTGCACATTTTGTATGTTATCATTTTCATCATCATGTTCTGTTCCAGTCTCTTATTACTTGTGGCAGCCAATATTGTATAATCTACTTGTGTTTGAGCGCCTTGTATAAGCTTTAATTGTGCTCGTTCTCATTTGTTTAATATGTTGCTGCTTTACTGTATGATTTTTATTAATAAAAATTCGTTTAAACCAAGTGCTCGGTTGGGAGTCCTGGGCATATTGCTTCGCCCCTCAGAAGCTGATGATAATTTTAATATAAAAAATGCAATGAAGGTCCTCCTGGAAGAATACACTAAAACATGGCATGGAATATTAACATTTCTCCTTTTGTGGTTCTTTTCCTTCTTTATTTTGTTTTTGTTGGTAGGCGTGTTGGGGGGTGGGGTGGGGGTGGAGGGAGGGGGGCTTGATTTATGTAATGCTCCCCTCTCCCCGATACACACACCAATCCGCCTCAGTTTGTTGTTTCTTTCACATATTCTGTCCTTCTGCTAACGAGAAACGTATGGCAAAGATACAGAAAGGAAGGACAGAAAAGAAGAAAGAAAGGAAGAAAGAAAGAAAAGAAGAAGAAGTCAAACTAAGATCTTTGAGGTTTTGAGCCACAGAAGAAGCAGTAATGATGTATCCAGAGCTGGCTGCAGAATAATGGGGTTGCTTTGTTTGTCTTTTTACTTCGCACAGCTGAAAGACTGGAGAAGTACGTTTGATATTGGAGCAGCCTGTGATACTCTCACTCTCTCTCTCTCTCTCTCTCTCTCTCTCTCTCTCTCTCTCTCTCTCTCTCTCTCTCTCTCTCTCTCTCTCTCTCTCTCTATGTCCCCATCTCTCTCTCTCTCTCTCTCTCTCTCTCTCTCTCTCTCTCTCTCTCTCTCTCTCTCTCTCTCTTTCTCTCTCTCTTCTTTAAGCTTTCTATGTCCCCATCTCTCTCTCTCTCTCTCTCTCTCTCTCTCTCTCTCTCTCTCTCTCTCTTTCTATGTCCCCATCTCTCTCTCTCTCTCTCTCTCTCTCTCTCTCTCTCTCTCTCTCTCTTCTTTAAGCTTTCTATGTCCCCATCTCTCTCTCTCTCTCTCTCTCTCTCTCTCTCTCTCTCTCTCTCTCTCTCTCTCTCTCTCTCTCTCTCTCGCTCTCTTCTTTAAGCTTTCTATGTCCCCATCTCTCTCTCTCTCTCTCTCTCTCTCTCTCTTCTCTAAGCTTTCTATGTCCCCATCTCTCTCTCTCTCTCTCTCTCTCTCTCTCTCTCTCTCTCTCTCTCTCTCTCTCTCTCTCTCTCTCTCTCTCTCTCTCTCTTAAGCTTTCTATGTCCCTCTCTCTCTCTCTCTCTCTCTCTCTCTCTCTCTCTCTCTCTCTCTCTCTCTCTCTCTCTCTCTCTCTCTCTCTCTCTCTCTCTCTTGCTTGTCTGTCTCTCTCTCTCTCTCTATCTGTGTCTGTCCGCCCTCTCTCTCTCACTCTCTGTGTGCTGTATATGTATGTGTGTGTGCGCGCGTCTCTCTCTCTCTCTCTCTCTCTCTCTCTCTCTCTCTCTCTCTCTCTCTCTCTCTCTCTTGTTTATAAATATCTTAATCTTTCATTTCTGTGTTCCCCGAATATTTGTGTTACTTACATTAATGTAAAGACGTATCGAATTTTCTCACATTATATTTCGCAGTATTTTTGACATTTACATTTTCGCTCAAAATTTCTATTATGTTCATTACTCTTTTAAAGCATGTTTCGAAATCTTTTGATGACATTCCCTTCCTTTCACATATTTGTATGCTTACTAAAAAAAATAATTTTGCTATGCTTATTATAAATGGTTTTTTTTCCTCTTAATGATATGTTTTTCTACTTCCTAATTTGTTCACATATATGCTTTTGATTTTTACAAATGGCACCATTCTTTTAAGCAAAAGTTTTTCTTTCTTCTTTTTCTTTCTTTCTTTCGTGAGTTTATGTCCAATTTTAGTAGGTTTGCATTTACATTTAGGGATTTTTTTTATATTATTATAGGAAAATTAGTTTTATATTGCAGTTTTCTTCTTTTCATATCAATGTTAGTTAAATAACTGTCTTTGTTTTCAGTATTTAAACGTTGTTGTTTTATACAAAATACAACAGTAACTTTTGTATTCACTTCTTTCAGCATTTCACAAATTGATTTCTTCAGAATCAGATTCCCTATTATTTTATTATTTTTGTTAATCAACACGTATTTTTTTATTATTAGGATTACCCCAATTTTCTGTCCGCGAAACAATTTAAGTGAATTGGAAATAAATTATCCTAATTTTGACCAAAAGGGAGATAATTATTTTAGCGACAGACAAGGTGACCTGGGTTGAGTTTCTCTAGATAACGGTCCCCGCGCGAATAACGCTAACGCCAAAAGGGGCTTAAGAAACACCCTAAACGTTTGCTAAGGTCAGATAACTCTTTAAGCTTACTCTTCATTTTTGGGAGAGAGAAAAGAGTTGCTATCATAAGGGAGATAAATCCTAATGCCTCTCTGTTCGTTTGTACAAAGTTTTCGATTTCACCCACGTCTATTTGTGTGCAGAATATTAAATTTGTACTATATTATGCCATCTAACATGATGGAAAATTAAGAAAGAGCACTTGTTTATTTTGCTAAAATCATCCCGTATTTTTTCACGATAGACTAAAGAATATTTGCTGTGGAAAGCTTGTTGTTTCGGTCTTCCATTTGTAAAGTTCAAGTCTCGTCACGCGAGATATAAATAAAAGCCAGAAGTATTGATATTTCCCATTTTGTTTGTTTGTCGATCACCGATAACACTTGGAGTCCAGATCTTGATACGAAATTGGCGGTCCTCTGCAGGGTGTCCACAGACCCGTGCAGCTTGTCTTGGAGGGGCTCCGGCGTTGGCCATATCTCCTCCCTAGCGGCAGGAGGCCCCCACAGTCCTGCAGAATGTGGGCCGTGTCCTGCTCTGCTTCTCCGCAGGGACACACGGGGGACGGCACAGCATGCATCTTCCTGAACAGATGCTGGTTCAGTCTGTTGTGCCCTGTCCTCAGGCGGAAGATGACCACCTGCTGTGATCTGGGTAGCAGGTGGTAGCTGTCCTGTTGCTGGGGCGTCCTGTGCAGAGACTCGATGATGGTCTTCATCTCTGTGAGGCAGACGGGGTTGTCCTGTTGCTGGGGCGTCCTGTGCAGAGTCTTGATGATGGTCTTCATCTCTGAGGCAGACGGGGTTGTCCTGTTGCTGGGGCGTCCTGTGCAGAGGCTTGATGACGGACTTCATCTCTGTGAGGCAGACAGGGTTGTCCTGTTGCTCGTCTTTTGCACCCAGCTTTGCCATTCTGTCAGCCTGCTCGTTGCCTTCAATACCACAGTGGGAGGCGATCCACTGTAGTACTGTCCTCAGGCACTTGATGCTGATATTTCCCATGATCCTTCAAATAGTTTGTTGCTTGCTACCTCGATAGCAGCCACAAAACGTTTTCGACAAACGTCGGCAAAAGAGGTGTTTCGTAGTACCGTTTTTGCGCGATTTGCGCTCACGCTACGTAACGTTAGCCCTTGTGAAACGGCCCCCAGATTGGAGCTTTTTCCCCCCCTTTTCGTCAGCAAGTTACCTCCCCCTACTGCAATAATTCAACCTACCTAAATATTGACACATTATTGTTTTATCATATTTCTTCTTCTTTCATTGCTGTCGCTATTTTCAAGTTTCACATGTTAAACTCCTTCAAACTTCTTTATGTTTGTTCTCATACATAGGATAGTTAGGTTGGAGTTACGTCACAAGTATACACAACAACATTAGATACGCAACAGCACAATTATTTTCCTCTTGTTTCTTACAGCTTGCTTTATATTTTACTTGCGTTTTTAATATAAAATTATTTTCATTTGAGTGTCAGGAAAACTAAAACATTTGCATCCTCATATTCTAAAAACACATAAAAGAATAATTATGCTGACGTATCTGCATTTTCAAACACACACACAAACAACAAAACACACTAAAACACACGCACATACACACACATACACGCACGAACACATACACACTCACACGCACACACACATACATGCACACATACGCACGAACAAAGGCACGTCCACAAGTAGGAACACGCGCGCGTACGCACGCACACACACACACACACACACACACACACACACACACACACACACACGCGCGCGCACGCACGCACGCACGCACGCACGCACACCACACGCGCACGCGC
>CM065700.1:48534109-48539109 GCA_017654935.2 Phymorhynchus buccinoides | reverse complement strand
GCCGACTTACATTGAGTGAAGAACATCCTTACTGTACTGTTGGACCAAACTTGATGTCAATTTCAACCAATGATATAAGCCATTTAAAGTTCCACCGGATCACGTGTCAAAATCACGAGTTTCACGCGTTTTCTTCTCTTATAGCTGGTAAGAAATCTTGTTTTGACCAGGTTTGACTCCCATACAAAAGACCCCAAATTGAAAACGAACCATCATTTTAAAGAGCAGCCTCAATTTCAAGTTGGGGGCATTTGCATATGGGTCACAGCTACCCAGAACAAAAACAAGGGACTTAATCCTGTAATCGTGGTGGGGCGGTGTGCCTTTAAGTAGAATGTCCAATACACTTCCATATAGTAACAACATGCCGTGTCATGTCCAATACACTTCCATATAGTAACAACATGCCGTGTCATGTCCAATACACTTCCATATAGTAACAACATGCCGTGACATAAATCCTCACAAAGACACACATACAGGCGACGCATGCCACGAGGCAGTCCACGTGCTCTGCAGACGACGACGATGACGATGATGATGATGCACGTGATGCACGTGCAATCAATTAGAACACACACAGTCAAGGGAGAGCAATGCGGCCACCATGGCAGTGTTTACTTCCCTTGGTTCACGCTTATTATTGTACAGCAGGGTTGGTGGATTTTAAAGGATGCGGAATTGATGCCTTGTATTCTAATCAGAACTATGCCCCCCACCTGGGGGCCGTTTCACAAGGGCTAACGTTACGTAGCGTGGGCGCAAATCGGCAAAAACGGTACTAAGAAACACCTCTTTTGCCGACGTTTGTCCAAAACGTTTTGTGGCTGCTATCGAGGTAGAAAGCGACAAACTATTTGAAGGATCATGGGAAATATCAATACTTCCGGCGCTTTTTTTTATATCTCGCGTGACGAGACTTGAACTTTAAAATGGGAAGACCAAAACAACAAGCTTGCCACAGCAAATATTCTTTAGTCTATCGTGAAAAAATACGGGATGATTTTAGCAAATTAAACAAACGCAAGTGTTTTGGAGTGCTCTTTCTTAATTTTCATCATGCTAGATGGCATAACATAGTGCAAATTTAATTTTCTGCACACAAATAGACATGGGTGAGAAATCGAACTTTGTACAAACTGACAGAGAGGTATGATTTATCTCCCTTATGATACCAACCCTTTTCTCTCCCAAAAATGAAGAGTAAGCTTAAATAGTTATCTGACCTTAGCAAACGTTTAGGGTGTTTCTTAGGCCCCTTTCGGCGCAAGAGTTACTCGCGCGGCGACCGTTATGTAGAGGAACTTCCCTGGTAGCTAGGCCTAGGGTGGTCGGCACAGGCGTAAGGAAACAAGGTGGCTAGCCTGTAAAAATACTTCTGGTAGCCTGTAACGAAGAGTTGAATTTTTAGGATAGGAGTAGGGAGTTAAGGTATACGAAAATATCAACGGCAAAAGGAACGATTACAAACAACAATCAATCAATCAATCAATCACTCAATCACTCAATCAATCAACCAATCAATCAATCAATCAATCAACAATCAATCAGTCACTCACTCACTCACTCAATATGTATTGTCCTTTATAAAATGCCTGGCATAAAAGGAATGGGGTTTTTTGCTGTCACGATTACAAAAACTTAACACACAAACACATGTAGTAAATACAATTGACACAAGACTAAATCAAGGACTAACTGTGAATCTGTCAGTACTAACCTCGGTCCTCACGTGCCAACCTTCAGAATTGTCTGTGCACTGTACTAAAACTGACAAAAACGTAGAACGTTACTAAGCAACATAAAAACATTGGGGCGTCGGACAAGTGACAGATGGTCGCACCCAGAGTTGCGCCCCTTCCTCTCTCTCCCTTGTTTTAAAGACACACTGACGCACCACGATTAAGTCCCTTGGTTTTTTACTGGGTAGCTGTGAACCACATACAAATGTCCCCAACTTAAAATTGAGACTGCTCTTTAAAATGATGTTTCGGTTTGAATTTGGGGGCATTTACATAGGAGTCAGGCCCGGTCAAAACAAGATTTATTTCCAGCTATAAGAGGGAAAACACGTGAAACCCGTGATTTTGACACGTGATCTGGTGGATCTTTAATGAAGCCTTTTATGCTAATTTATCAAAACAAGGAAGATATTACAGTGGAACCTCCCTTATAAGACCTTCAAAAAGCATCCAAAATGAGGTCTCATAAGGGAGGGGTCTTATAAGGGAGGTAATTTTAATACTTGCAAAGAAGGACAATACCTCAGAGAAGTAGGTCTTATATGGGAGGCAGTCTTATAATGGGAGGTCTTATAAGGGAGTTTCCACTGTATCTCCTTTATTTCAAGAGTCAAAAGCAAATTCAAATGCATTGTGTGGCTCAAAATAGGCCACTATTTACCCAGACTTTTTTTTAACGTTGTAAAAAATACTGTCTAAACTGTTTCATTCGCAAATAAATTGTTTTTGTTTTGGTGTCCTAAATCAGAAAACACCAGTTATAGTTTGTTCTCTGGGGAAAAGGGCATATTTCTTTTGACATACATCGGCCCTGTGCCCTGGAGCAGCCTACCTTTCTTCGTCCGTCATGCACAAACTCTGTCCTCTTTTGAGTCTCAGCTGAAAACTCACCTCTTCTCTCTGTCTTACCGCTAATTGCACCATGGAAAGCAGCGCATGGGTAAGAATGTTGTTTTTTCTGTGTGTGTGTGTGTGTGTGTGTGTGTGTGTGTGTGTGTGTGTGTGTGCGCGCCGCGCACGCGTGTGCGTAGTATTGGATTTGTATTTAATATTCTTATTGTTTTTGTCGTTGTTATTTATTTATTTATTCATTTATTTTTTATTTTTAATCTAACAAATAACTTTGTAAGCGCTCTTAGCTCTTCGGAGAAAGAGCGCAACAAATATCCATTATTATTATTATTATTATCATTATTATTATTATTATTATTATTTATTATTATTATTATTATTATTATCATTATTATTATTATCATTATTATTATTATTACATACTAAAATTCTACCAATTGTCGCTGTTAGCAGTTTATTTTATTTTATAGTTTTGAAAAAAGAAATTGGAACACATTCATATTTTTATCACAAAGACAGACACACAGACACACAAACACACAGAGAAGAAGATAAACAGATACAAAGAGAGACAGACAGAACACTGAACACTGAAAAACTTTATTTAACAGAGAGAGAGAGAGAGAGAGAGAGAGAGAGAGAGAGAGAGAGAGAGAGAGAGAGAGAGAGAGAGAGAGAGACACACTGAATACTGAAAAACTTTATTTAACAGAGACAGAGAGACAGAGCCGGACAGAGAGAGAGAGAGAGAGAGAGAGAGAGAGAGAGAGAGAGAGAGAGAGAGAGAGAGAGAGAGAGAGAGAGAGGGAGAGAGACTGAACACTGAACACTTTAGCAGAGAGAGAGAGAGAGAGAGAGAGAGAGAGAGAGAGAGAGAGAGAGAGAGAGAGAGAGAGAGAGAGAGAGAGAGAGACAGACAGACAGACAGACAGACAGACAGACAGACAATACACATAAAGATCATCCCGGTTCTAAAGTACAACTGAGACTCGGAGATGCGAATGCCGCTGGTAGGTAGTTGAAGTGTAGCTGTGTGGCTGTGTGGGTGTGTGGCTGTGTGGCTGTGTGGACTAAAGAGCCCGCTACACTGCGTACAATTCGATTCACTAAGATAATAATAGTAAATCAATCTTCTATAGCGTTACTCTCCTGACACAGCAGGACCCACCGCGCTTTACATGAATTTGTTTTAATAAATGTAAGTTTACCCCCCACGCACAGAAAAGATATTCAAAATACATGTACTTAAAATTATATAGAAAAAAAATCACTTTATTGCACTCACACAACTCACATTTAAAATACCTACATAAAACACGAATTATGAAAAAAAAAATTAAATGTAAGTTTACCCCCCACACACAAAATATATATCAAAATACATGTACTTAAAATTATTTAGAAAACAAAATCACTTTATCGCACTCACACAACTCACATTTAAAATACCTACATAAAACACGAATCATGAATGTTTTTTTAAAATGTAAGCTTACCCCACGCACACAAAAGATATTCAAAATACATCTACTTAAAATTATTTATAAAAAACCCCAACTTTATCGCACTCATACAACTCCCATTTAAAATATCTACATAAAACACGAATTATTTTATAACAAAACTCTTTACAGTGAATGGACAGACAGAAATGAACAGAGATATTTTCTAAAAAGATGCGTCTTCAGTTTTGAAAGAAGACAGAGATGGAGAGCTGCGGAGAGAGAAAGGGAGATCGTTCCAGATGTGTGGTGCTTGGAAACGAAAAGATCAGTTTCCAACTGTTTTGTACTTGGTGACAGGTTTGCAGAGAAGTTTTAGGTTGCTTGATCCGAGGTTGCGTTCTGGTATGTAGGCAGCGAGGAGAGAAGAGAGGTAGTCAGGAAGAGTGTCTTCGAAATAACGAAGATCCGATTTTGAGATTTGTCAGGCGTGATTGGCGTGACATTCTACTGTCTAAATCAATCTGATGAAATCCTACCAGTTGTGCTCACTATGTTTGTAGTCTCCCGTACAGGAATCTGATGAAATCCTACCAGTTGTGCTCACTATGTTTGTAGTCTCCCGTACAGGAATCTGATGAAATCCTACCAGTTGTGCTCACTATGTTTGTAGTCTCCCGTACAGGAATCTGATGAAATCCTACCAGTTGTGCTCACTATGTTTGTAGTCTCCCGTACAGGAATCTGATGAAATCCTACTAGTTATGCTCACTATGTTTGTAGTCTCCCGTACAGGAATCTGATGAAATCCTACCAGTTGTGCTCACTATGTTTGTAGTCTCCCGTACAGGAATCTGATGAAATCCTACCAGTTGTGCTCACTATGTTTGTAGTCTCCCGTACAGGAATCTGATGAAATCCTACCAGTTGTGCTCACTATGTTTGTAGTCTCCCGTACAGGAAT
>CM065700.1:48526609-48529109 GCA_017654935.2 Phymorhynchus buccinoides | reverse complement strand
CTGTTCCAAGGGGCCCCCAAAAGGGCATTGCCCCTTAACCCGGAATCTATGCAGCTCCCTGGACCCCCCAGCGGACCCCCCCCCCCCCCCCCCTCTACGAATCACTTGGTCTGCCCTTGTGTTGAATAACATGCTTTGACTGTGGGCGCCCTGTCCGCCCAGCGTCCGCTGTAACAAACGACACAGGAGCTGGCCATGGGCCCATAGGATTGGAATCAACAGCAGCGGCTTGGAGTCAAAACGGACTATCTTTAGATAGTCCATTGACATATTATTGGACTTATTACAAAAACTAATAACTTGTATCAAACAATGACTGCAGAAATATAAAAAGGGGTTATGCTTTTTATATTTCTGGTCTTTTTTTAAAAATACAAGTTATTAGTTTTTGTAATAAGTTCAATACTATGTCAATGGACTATCTAAAGATAGTCCGTTTTGACTCCAAGCCATCGAGCTGTTAGCTGATGTGCACACACCTGGTTGGACATCTTTGTGGATGGTCACGTACAATAAAGAGAGAGAGAGAGAGCTGGACACACAAAGTCTTCATAAGAAAAACACATAATCTATCAGTTGCGGGAGGAGGGCAGTAATCATTACCATCTGGGGGGCAACTGTCCAAAATACAGCAATTGCCTCCACAGTCGGTAATGAAGACCCATTATTTTAGCGGTCAACCTGGTGGACTGAACAGAGGTATTGCGTTCGCCTCGTGTCAAGTAAACCCGAGTTCTAACCTGAGTACAGGGGATTTTTCCTCTCACTTTGCACTAGACCTTACGGCCTGAACGTGGAGTCTTTCGGATGAGACGATAAACCGAGGTCCCGTGTGTCCATGCACTTAGCACATCGCTGCCAGATGATTGAGTCCCTGATCTCGGCGATCGTCTTGAGAGGTGTTCTCTTCTCAGGCCCAGAGGATAGCAGCAGAGCAACACGTAGAGCTGCAACATATAAGATGTATTTCGTCCGGGTGTCAGTCCTTAAAGGCACGGCAGGACTATAAAAGAGGGGAGGCGCTGAATCACAGCTGGCGAGCCACCGCGAGGCAGAGCTTTTCTGGCGATAAAGACCCGATCCCTGGGATCGGTTGTTTTCCCTTTAACCCCTTCAGGATATCACTGCCCTAGACAAACATCATTACTGGCCAGGGACGGTATTCATGTCGAGATAGCATGAGACTTAGCATGATGCTAACTTAGAAGCTCTTCCAATGTCCTATAGGATTTAATAGGACTTTTGGAAGAGCTTCTAAGTTAGCATCATGCTAAGTCTCATGCTATCTCGACATGAATACCGTCCCTGGGGTTGCCTAGAGAAAAAACAAAACAAATAAGAAGCGCAACAAAATTCAGCACAGTCAATGATTCAAGGTTGACAACATTACTGGTTGATTCAAGTTTAATTTTCGCTTTGAAATCATGGTTACTTGCATTAAACTCGGAACCATTAGTCTCCTTATTACTATCACTGTTAATGACAATAATTACATTGGAGTGTTTTCTGAGACTCGTGTAGGGCCGATGTTTTGGACATTTTCAACTTCAGAGATTGAAATAGAAGTGCCAAACATACGTGAAACGAAAGCTGAAACAGTTACAAAGGGAAGTAACTCAAAAAACATGGTTTGGATTGAAAAAGAACCCATGGAGTTAGATACGTTTTAGGCTGTTCCGAGAATACTCGGAATTAGGCTGTTACGATATAACGTGTAGGTTTTTATTTTTAGATTTGTCTGGAAGTTTCCAGAATCCACGAGATTTTGGTTCAGAAAATTCAGGAAAACGCTAGATTAGTGTGGATAATTTGGTGTCATACGAGAAGTTTATAGTTTTTGTAATTTTAAATTAATTAGAAATTTCCTTTGTGCCTTTAATCATAATACATGATTGGAGTCGTTGATTTATTAGTTTTTGCGTTAATTTAAAGAAGTATTGTCTGGTAAGATCAAGAAGCTTGAGGATCTTTCTAGAATGGATTTTTCTAGAAAGGGAAGTAACTTTATACTGATTCGCCTTGTTTTAATTTTGGGATTGTACTAGAAGACTGGAGTTTATTGTGGATTGGTCTATTATGTACAGGAATCTTCTAGAAAGGGATGCTACCGTGTTTTATATATTTAGCTGAGAACTTATAGAAATCAATCAGTCAGTGAGTTACTGTTGAGTGAGACATAGAGACGTTAGATGTCTTGGCAGTTTGTGATTGATTCAGTGCTGTTGAATTCAGAGAATTGTTGTTAGTTGCAACATTGAGAGCTGAATAAAAGAAGGATCTCCATTTGAACGTCTTCGTGTTTGACTGCAGAGGAAAGATTTGGAAAGAAAGTCTACATAACCCACTGTCTACCAGAGTATTATAGGTCGTGAAAGACTGTTAGAAAAGGTTACTTGGCCAAGTCGGTTCACTACAACTCTATACGATCCTGCAATCGTAACATAGGCCCTGACTGGCGTTCTCCTGTTCCGAGTATACTCGGAATTCGTCCGCAATGAGC
>CM065700.1:48516609-48521609 GCA_017654935.2 Phymorhynchus buccinoides | reverse complement strand
TCACCATGCTCAGAGCTGCCACTGTGCTGTGGCCACGTCGTGTCAGTGCTGTGTGGACACAGGCAAAGTCACGAGCTTCAGCTGGCACAGCGGTAATAATAATTATTGTCATCAATTATTTTTGCTTAAAACAAGTCAGTATCGCTGGAGGAGTTTGCAGATTGACAAGATTAAGAATAAGCGTTCTTTGGCTGCATGTGTTCCACGTGTATTTGTCCCCTTTCCCGCTGTTGGTCGTTTTCAACAGTGTTCTGTTGTGGACACTGGTCAGATCCGTAAGAAGAAAAAGAAAAAAGTTTACGAGTCAGGTGGATTCCAGACATCAGAGAGTGTCCTCATTGACAGTCACCTTGGTTACTGCCAGTGTTTGTTCTGTTCTCCTGACAGCACCTTTCGCTGCGTGTTTCGCCACAATCGATTTCGTGGACTGGGCCAACCCAATCCGCAACGGGCAATACCGGGTGTTTCATGCTACCAGCCATTTCCTGATCTGCCTCAAAAGTGCTGTTCACTTCTACTTGTACTGTTCAATCATGGGCAAGTTCAGAGCAGAGCTGATTCAAATATGTCGAGAGGTTCATGGCATGTGTGCTAAGCACAAGCAAGTTACTTTCTAGTGTCTTGTTTCAAAATACCACAGGAAATGGTGCAATTCTGGTCCAGCGTAACAATTACCAAGATGGAACAAAAATTACATTTAAGGGTAAATTTGCCTTATTTTCCTAATCTGCGAACTGCATTAAGAGGTAGAAATAAATCAATCCACAATTCTTCTAAGAAAAAGGGCATACCCATTGACTCCAACCTAAATATCATGCAACGTTTAACAAAAAAGCTCAATATTTATTGTTATGCCATTTTGCAAGTGAAATGCCGCACAACAGTAGTGATGTAGTTATTTCATCCAACTCAAACAACACACCAAAGTGACAATATGCTTTACCGGATGGACTAAAACATAGAAAAATGTAAATCCTTCAACAATCCATGTGACCTTTTACAAAAGAAAACTCCAAGGTGTTCACAGGTTGAGGAAGATTTATAAAACTTAACTCTTAATTTACATTTGTTAGTCTAAGCATCATCGTTACTAAGCTTATTTCACGTTTCTTGCTTTATATAGATCTGGTAATATTTGCTGGGTTTCTCAGATGGGCCTATGTCAAATTCTATGCGAAACAGGTTTTAATATTATATGGCTTCAACAAGGTGTTGTAGATGCTAAGGCATTCTTGCATTTTTTTGAAACCAAGACTTGTTGATGTCTTAATTCAGGAATGGTCTGGTTGAATTAGAGATCGAAACAGGTACAGTGTTTATAGATCCTTTAATACTATTTTTTTTAAAGGGAACGGTACATTAGTTGTATGGATTATTGCTTTAGAGTTGCCATTACACAAACACGATGCCATGCCTTGCTACCTAACAATCATGTCAAAAGATATAGTGACAATAATGAAGATAGAATGTGTCCTTTCTGTAAGACACCGAATGAAAACGAATCCCATTTTATTTTTGATTGCTTCGTGTACAGAGACTTACGGTTAAAATTCTTGAAAGGTTGTGTTATTCTATCACTAGATGTACTACTGAAAACAAACAATAGTTAAGATCTGTGTACACGTTAACATTATTCACGAGATATTTCTATTTCCCCATGTCAACACAGTGAGCTGCAAGTCATATTATGAGTGGGCTAACACTGTGATGCCATGGAGAACTAGAAATATATCGTGAATAATGTTAACGTGTACGCGGACCTTAACCAGTAACCATAGACATAACTTGTCTGGATGTGTTTCATGCTGTAAATAGAAGGAAGGACACGCTTGTATACTACAGAATATGAACACTTTTTTCCTTTGATTTTTCATATGCATTCAACGTTGATGATCGTTTTTGGTACTGGAGATGTTTTCTTAACACTTTTGGGAAAATACTTATTCGGCATATACCCATATTGTGGTCAATGGATTATAAAACTGCATTTGCATTATTTTGTATTCAAGTAATGTCTAAGGACATACTTTTGCTACTTTTGACCTAGCGATGAATGTATAATTTTGGGATGATTTATTACCACACCACACACACACACTTTCGATAAAGTTACAATTTGTCTTCCCTTTGACCCGTTCGTCTGTTCCATTTGTATTGTGGCCCAAGGCCAATGTGCACATACAATTATTTCACTGTTCAGTGTTCTCTCCCCCCCCCCCTCTCTCTCTCTCTCTCTCTCTCTCTCTCCTTCCCTCTCTCTCTCTCTCTCTCTCTCTCTCTCTCTCTCTCTCTCTCTCTCTCTCTCTCTCCCCACGGGCGTATGTCTCACCCCATGTTGATTGCGATTCAAGACCCTCTTGCGCAGCAATGACCCGATAGGGTTTTCATGAGTGCAACTTGGACAGTCAACACGGGAAGTAGTATGTAAATTAGGCTCAGCAGCCAATCGTTTTTTGAGTTTAGTCTAATTTGCATACTACTACAGTACACCCCGCTTATAGTAAAGTGCAGGGGAGCAAGGCTTTTCCTTTAATATATAACAGGTTTTTCTTATAAACGATGTTCGGATATAGTAAAGTTTTGATGGTATTTTTTATCTTATCCGATGACGTTTTTCAAAGTCAAAGCTCACGTAAAATACTAAATATAAACCCATCATCAAATCAAAGTACAGCAAAAGAGAGAAGAAAATCGAAGGGAGATGATGTTTTGTTTATCCAAGTTTTCTTATATCCGAAACTCAGATATAAGAAAACATTTTGAAGTTTTGTCCCTTGTCTCTCTACCACCAACACAAAAGTACTCATATTTTTTTCTTCTGCTCAACATTTATTTTGCACAGAATACTGAAGGAAAGTATGGAATAAAGGAACAAAAACAACTCAATTAGTCTTGTAATCTAGTGCCTGTACTGTTTAGAATGTCTGTGACACAACTGGTTTGATGTAAACTTTCCCTTTTTGGAACGACTTCAATTTTCTCAGAACATCCTTTCAGTTCAGGTCCAACTCACTTTTAAAGACACACTGACCCAACACGATTAAATCCTTTGGTTTTTTTCTGGGTAGCTGTGATCCACATACAAAAAATTCCCTCAACTTCAAATTGAGGCTGCTCTTTAAAATGTTTCGTTTTCAACTTGGGGGCATTTGTATGGTAGTCAAACCTGGTCAAAACAAGATTTTGTACCAGCTATAAGAAGGAAAACAGGTGGAACCCGTGATTTTGACTCGTGATCTGGAGGGTCTTTAAGAAAATATTGTCAATGGTAATTCGCTTATAAGTAAATAGAACTCGCTTATAAGAAAATGAACTGCAAACCAACTCTCTTGTATGACATAATTTTCTTATATCCAAGTTTCCATTGCGGATGGGAGAAAAAAATTGCTTGCTTATAACCGAGTTTTCTTATAAGCGAGTTTCTTATATCCCAGTTTTGATCATAGATAAGAAAGAAGAAGTTCGGCAGGGAAATGTTTTTTGCTTCATTGTAAGCGAGTTTTCTTATAAGCGGATTCGGCTGTATATATATTTTTTTTCGGATTCATTTTTTTCCACTAAGTAATGAGGGGAAAGAAACATGTTTTTGAGTGCCTTTCAATTTCGTTGATGAAGGTGGGTAGAGGGAGTAGTGAGACTGTGACGTATACATTGATGACGTATTTACAAAGGTCAGGAAGAGGACCATTGTTTTTATTGTAAGGAAGAGGAACCACAAATGACTTTACTATAGGAGTTTTTTAAATTTTAATTATAACCCAGTTGTTATTATGGGTGGGTGGGGGGAGTGGTGAGACTGTGATGCATACATTAGTGACGTATTTACAAAGGTCACGAAGAGGACATTTTTTTTAATTGTAACCGAGGAGCCAGTCCTGTGGGGAACCAAAAGTAACTTTACTATAGCAGTTTTTTTTATATTATAACCGAGTTGCTACTATCCGAGGTCTATTTAGTAATAAAACAGTGGACCTTTGGCCGGGAACCAGTGCTTTCCTTTACTGTAACCGAAATTTCTTATAACCGAGTTTACTATAAACGGGGAGTACTGTACCTGTGTTGACTTTCTAAGACGTACTCATGATTACAATGCCTGGTTCTCCCTGTTTGCCAGTCAGTGGGCTAAACCCTGTGTTAGGCTGGGTAGTAACAATGGCTACTCAGCAGCAGGCTTTCCTTGAACATTAATCGCATTGAAACGCATGTTCGGCTCCAGTCACGTGGTGAAAGCTGAGCTACACAATAGCAAGCATAGAATCAAGTCTGATCCTTCTGTCATAAACGAACAGATCGATTCTATCATTGTATTGTTTCGATTTCTAGCAGGGATGCTGTCATGAACACAGACTTCCTTCACCAGTTCAGACCATCAAAGCATTGACTGAGCTGACTGTAGCCATTTTAATAATAATAATAATAATAATAATAATAATAATAATAATAATAATAATAATGATAATAATATTAATATTAATACATAGTATTTATAATATAGCGCCTTTCTTTAAAATTAAACTCAAGGCGCTCATATTCACTGATTCACACGCAGATGAGCTAACATACACAACCCTTCTCCGAAATCCATTTGACCTACATTTGATTAACATTAAAAATACCGAGAATAAGCTTTTGAAACAGATGAGATTTCAGTTGGGTTCAAGTGGGAAGTGCTGATTCGCGACGGAGGTGAACGGCAAGGAATTCAAGACTGTGGGGGCGCAACAACTAAAACTAAAACTGCCTTGGCCATTGATGTGCCTGGGAAGTAGCCCCTACAATGGACAGCTCTGGGGCTCTTCTCAAACGGGAAACCTGGTGGGAGCGATGGAGACACTTTTTCAACGTGGCCAACTCCATAATTGAGATGACCTTACCCGTCGTGGTTGTGTTGGGGATGTTCGGGAATGCGATGATCATCCTCACCATGCTTCGTCTTCCCTGGTCCACCTCCAGTGTTTTCTTCCTAGTTCTGGCCGTCTCCGATCAGCTGCTTCTTTTCG
>CM065700.1:48509109-48514109 GCA_017654935.2 Phymorhynchus buccinoides | reverse complement strand
CATCATCAACATCATCATCGTCATCATCAATATCATCATCATCCACATCCTCCTGTTCTTCTTCTTCTTCTTCTTCTTTTTCTTCTTCTTCTTCTTCTTCTTTTTCTTCTTCTTCTTCTTTTTCTTCTTCTTCTTCTTCTTCTTCTTCTTCTTCTTCTTCTTCTTCTTCTTCTTCTTCTTCTTCTTCTTCTTCTTGTTGTGTGTGTGTGTGTGTGTGTGTGTGTGTGTGTGTGTGTGTGTGTGTGTGTGTGTGTGTGTGTGTGTGTGTGTGTGTGTGTGAAAGTCAAAGTCAAAGTCAACTTTTTTTATTTTCAGATGGAACATTGAATAAGCAATAATGGTTTGCTTTTTTACATCAAGCCATCTATAACACAACAGTTAAAGAAGGAAATAAACATGAGAACACCCCCACCACCGCCACCCACCCCACACACACAGACACAAACCAAACCAAAACAAACAACAACAAAGACATTAATAAGTTCATGCACGCACACACCCGAGTACTCGTATACACACACACACACACTCTCTCTCTCTCTCTCTCTCTCTCTCCTCTCTCTCTCTCTCTCTCTCTCTCTCCTCTCTCTCTCTCTCTCTCTCTCTCTCTCTTTATCTGTCTCTCTAACTCTCTCTCTCTCTCTCTCTCTCTCTCTCTCTCTCTCTCTCTCTCTCTCTCTCTCTCTCTCTCATAAACAAACATCTATACGCTCAAAATACATTTTTACATTATACATATATACAAATACACACACATATATACATAACAAGATAAGATACACAGGCACATTAATACTTCGAGTACTTTTCAGTGTGATAGAGGATCAAGATGATGATTCAGATCAATAAACCACATCATATGAAACATGATATAAATAAAATTGACAAGAATGTGATCAAGAAACCAACATATCAAATAATTAGGTTGCCTTGTTTGTCACACAGTATAAATTTGATTAGAAGACGTGATCAAACTTAATATTATATTAATCATTAAATGGGTCTTCTTAAAAACATCATCATGGAGCATTAACAGGCAACCGTTACCGGACGTAGACCTTGCATCAATGGTAGACATGAAGCCAGAAATACACTTAGAATGAATTTGATGTGTTGTAAACGTCAACCTTTAATCTATGCTTACAAAACGTTCATATTCATGAGGTGAGTTTTTAATTTTTTCTTAAATAGATTCCTGTTTTTTTATGCATTTCAATTTTTTGGGTAACTGGTTCCATAAGTTTCCACCTGAATAAAGAAAACTTGATTTGCATATATTGTTTTTTGGTCGAGGGAATGATAGTGAATGGCTATGTCTATGTTGGTTGGTTTCAAAAGTGCTCGTTATCTTTTTCGGAGCATTTCCGTTCACAACGTTATGCATAAATAATGCTTTATTGAAGAAAAGTCTGTTGTGAAGTGTTAATATGTTTAGATGTTTGTAGTCATCACTTGTTAAGGAGCTTGATTTTAGCAAAATCAATTTAACAGCTTTTTTATACATACGATGAACAATTTTCAAATTGGTCTCACTACAGTTATCCCACAATGTCGACGCATAATCAATCAATGATAGAATGTGGGCATTAAAGAAGAGCTTACGAGAATGAATATCTAATAAGTTTTTGATTTTAGTCAATTGGAACGTTTTTTTGGAAAGACGTTTTCCCAAGGATACAATCTGATCAGTCCAAGAGAGGTCTTTGTCAACAATGATACCTAATGTTTTATGAGTCAACTTCTTCAATTTTGTTGTTTTGTATATATAAAGATGGAAATTTGTTCTTCATTTTTTGCCGTTTTTGCCTTGTTGTTGCGTACATGCACTTTGTTTTGGTTGTATTTAAGGACATGTTATTTAACTCAGTCCAGGTTTTACATCCTAGTTGTTCGGCATCAGAATCACTGGAGTGAACAGACGTATCGTCTGCAAACATTTCACATTTACTTGAAATAGAACAGGGTAAATCATTCACATAAAGAGAAAATAAGAGAGGGCCAAGCACAGAGCCTTGAGGTACTCCATATTTGACTGGCAATCGTGCTGAAATTGTATTGTTTATAACCACTGACTGCACTCGATCGCTCAAAAAGGATGACATCAGATTTTTAAATTCTGGAGTTACCTTGTAAAGTTCTAGTTTTTGTAGCAATAGAGAATGGTTAATCACATCAAAAGCTTTTTCAAAATCTACGAAGAGAATACCGTTAAATTTATTGTCGTTTACATTACAAAGAAGACTATCAATAAGCTGTATCAGTGCGCTATGGCAAGAATGATTTTTACGGAATCCAGACTGGTCGCCATGTAGTAAGTCATTTTTATCAAGGTAAGAATACAAGGACACTTGAAGGTGTTTTTCGATAGGTTTTGATATGGCTGACAAAATAGCAATGGGTCTGTAATTTGAGGGATTAGATGTTTCACCAGATTTATAAAGAGGGGTAACTTTAGCTTGTTTGAAATGAATAGGAAAACATTGTTTATCAATACACAAATTATACAAATACGTTAACGAATCTGAAATAACAGGACATGCCACTTTTAATATATTAGTATCTAAGCCATCTAAATCACGGGTTCCTGATCGTTTTAAAGAAGAAAGGTTTTTACTAACGTCGAAAAACAGTCATTGGCTGAAGAACAAAAGGATAATGAAAGTCTTTTGAGTCAAGGTAGTATTTTAAAGTGCCAAGATCATTTTCAGTGGACCTGTCATGTTTTATAACTTTTTCTGTTATGTTTGCAAAGTGGTCATTTAACTGGTCTGCGGATATATCTTTAATGCTTTGCTGACTCCTGGATGCTTTTTTATTAGTTAATATGTTTATGGCCTTCCATATTTGACTTGAGTCTTTTGTTGAGGTTAACATCTTTCTAAAATAGTTACGTTTAGCTTTACGCTTCATGGTATTAACTTTGTTTCTTTGTTTTGTAAATTGCTGTTTTGTGCCATGGTTGCTGAGATCATCGCGTTTATTTCTGTCATCATCTATTTCTTTACTAATCCATGGCGGTTTGGTTTCTTGCCTGACTCTTTTCTTAACGAACGGGGCATGTTTATCATATACTGACATAAATGTATTTTTCCAAAATTCAGCTGCTTGGTTAGGATATCTGATTTGATATATGAAATCTAAATGAGCATTTGCAAGGTCTTTGAGATAATCTTGTTCATTAAATTTTTTAAAACTTCTATAATATATAGTCTTGTGTCCTACCTTTGGAATTTTGATGTGGTTTTTTTAGGTAAGACAGATGACATTGTGATCACTACAGCCAGAAGGAGGAGCACACAGTTCAATAATGGATTGTTTATTGTTAGCATAGATATGGTCAATCAATGATTTAGATGTTTCAGTTATGCGGGTTGGTAAGTTTACTAATTGTTCGAATCCATGTAGACTATAAATATGATACCATATATATATATATATATATATATATAGAGAGAGAGAGAGAGAGAATGAAAGAAAAATCTCAGTGAATAGCCAGCTGAGTGAATCTCAGTGAATAGCCATATATATATATATATATATATATATATATATATATATATATATATATATATATATATATGTGTGTGTGTGTGTGTGTGTGTGTGTGTGTGTGTGTGTGCGTGCGCGTGCGTGTGCGTGTGTGTGTGTGATGCTGAACGAAAGGTGTGTGTGTAAATTTTGACCAAATGACAACGTTTTCGTTGCCACTGGGTTTAACGTGTGCTTAGTGCATGGGCACACGGGACCGCGGTTTATCGTCTCGTCCAAAAGATCCACGTTCAGACCATAAGGCCTAGTGCAGAGTGAGAGGAAGAATGAATTCCCTGTACCCAGGTTCGAACTGGGGCTTACTGTGCACGAGGCGAATTCTGTGTCACTCTACTACATTATGTCACCAATTTTACTTTGTACTTATTTGACAATGTGATCTTTGTTATGTGCATTAGTTCCCCCATGGGGATGCCGGGGGGTCTTTTGTATAAATAGTTCCCCCACCTTCTGGACGTTATGTGCTTGTAACTTCCTCTAATCTGTCACTCTCTTTTGTTTAAACGATTAAATTTTTTTTTGAGAATCACATAGTAAAGCAGCAACATAAACAAATGAGAACGAGCACAACAAGCTGAAAGCTTATACAAGGCGCTCAAGCACAAGTAGATTATACAATATTGGCTGCCACAAGTAATAAGATGTCACTCTCTTTGACTCTGCCTTTTCCCTTTGCTGGATGTCATCTACTATCTTTCTGCCTTTCCTGTCGATTCCCCTGCCTCTTTTTTGTTTTCTTTCAAGAAACACTTTCAAAAAGATTTCCTCCATCCGAAGTCAGACATGCTGGCCCTAATTATTTCTTACTTGGGCGCATAACGGCAGCATGACGCATCTGTGCTCATCATTGATAGGAAACTGTCTGAGCAATCGCAGAAAAAGAACTGCATTAGTGTCCGTGGGCGGGTCAATCTGTCCAGGGGGTGGGGGTGGGGGAAGATAGTTCCTATGGCTCGGTTGGATGATTTGGTGGGGGGTGAGGGGGAGTGACTAAGCCCCCAGGGGCTGACGATAATAATTTTAATGTAAAAGACGCAAGGAAGGCATCTGCTGGGAGAAAACAATTAAAACTCTGACTCTACCGCTATTTCTAACCCTTCCCTCCCTTTCAAGGAAGGGGGGAGTGTGTATGTGTGTGTGTGGGGTGGGGGATGGGGAGGCGGTGGGACTTTTCACTACAGGAAGTCCTCCAAAAGAATACATTAAAGGTCAAAGGTCATAGTCGCACAGTAATAATTATAGCAGATCACACCTGGCAAAAAACATCATTCCCCTCTGTTCTTTAAAAAAACACAAGAAAAAAACAAACACATCCGAGGCTGCCCATAGTGTATCCGTGTATAATGACGATCGCCATCACCGGTGCTATCCATCCAGCATTCTCTCCCCTGACTTCGTTGAACTCTCCACGGGACGTCCGCCCAAAGAAAACAGTAAAGGTCAATGAGCGT
>CM065700.1:48481609-48496609 GCA_017654935.2 Phymorhynchus buccinoides | reverse complement strand
ATGCCTTTATTCGATAAATTCTTACAAAGATGTCTTCAGCCGAAGTCGAACATGCTGCGCCTAACTATTTCTTAGTTAAGCGCATAACGCCGGCATGACGCATCCTCGCTCATATGACGGGAAACTGTCTGATCGAACGAAGAAGAAGAAGAAGAAGAAATCCCAGTATAATGCTGTGTGCAATCCATCAATTGCTATTGTTATTTCCCCTGTCACAGTCGCTATATCGGAAATATCACTACATATTTGCATACAGGCGCTACGCTTATGACACCATTTTCTTTGCAGTCGCTGTTTTGAGAGACACTACACTGTTCCTGTCCCTACTCCCCCCAGCCCCCCCTCCTTTGTCTTTCCAATGATCCACACAACACTCTAGTAGTGGGAGAACAAAAGGTATTCCGTACCAGAGTAATGTGGGTAATCTTAGGTACCAATATTGCCTCCCTGGGCACCGCAACAACTAAGAAACAAATCACACAAAAATTACTCAGGAGTTCCGTCACATCTGTTATCTTTTCCCGGGCTATGTAACGAGGCATGCGAAAAGCATGGTGGCTTCATTACTGTACAATGCATTTGTCAAATGAACAGAGAAGAGAAGGAAAAGGCGAAGGGCTATCAAGGAGACAGAGGTAACTATGTATGTGTGTATGAGAATAGTGAGATGTTGCTATAATTATTTCGTGCAGAAAAAATCACAGGAAAATTGGGATATCAACACATGGAATGAGCTTAATACAGTAATTGCGTTTTAGTAATGCTTTAGAACATATGGACGTGTCGCAAAAGTGAAAAGGATGTCTAAATTGCAAGTTCTTATATTGTGTTTCTCACTTTATTCTTCAACACTGTCTTTTCAAGCTGGTCTGCATTTGATTCCAACCACTTCAACATTTTCGTTTCGTTCAGTTTCATTCGTTTCTCCAGGAAAGCGTTGAAGGTGTATACAAAGGGGTTGAGGGCAGAGTTGAGAGGCAGCAGGAAGATGGCAAAGGCCACGTTCACCTCACCAGGTATGGGCACATCCAGCAGAGCCAGAAACCCACACAGCCCGATTGGGAACCAGCACATGAAGTCTGTCATTGCCACAGCGATCAGCCTTCGGGCCACTGTCATGTCCTGGGCCATTCTCGTCGTGTCAGATGTCAGGGCGTTCTTCTTCACTGACAGGTAGATAAAGGCTTGACACATTGAAATCAACAGAAACAGAACACAATTCAAGACAATGATCACTCCGAAGGAATACAGGTGTCCTTTGAACTTCTGTCTGGTGACGGGCAGAGGAACGCAGATCCCTGTCTGGCTGTAGAACTCCCAGTGGGAGGTGAAGGGAAGAAGAGGCAGCAGTGCGAGGAGTGTGCCAGTTGACCAAAGGCACACACAGACAACTGAGGAGGATTTCTTGTTGAATCGAAGATTCCCAAACGGAAAGCGAATGACGATGGCTCTGTCCAGAGAAATGAGGCAGATGACCATGGCTGAGACTTCAGTGGACAGGAGGGACAGGAAGCCAGCTGCTGTGCAGGCCACACTGTTGACCCACTCGACGTCATTGAATAGGTACTGACCGCGGTAGGTTTCATCCGCTACCCCAATGATGGAAATGTAGACACCCATCAGCAAGTCAGACACGTTCAGATTGCTGACGAACACACTGAAGCTGCTCACTGAAGTGTTCTGTTCACACAGACGTAGGATCAGACACAGCATGTTGCCTGTCACGGACACACAGCTGACCAGCCACAGAAACCCACGGTACAGGCTTGTCTGAAGCAAGTCCTCACAGGAAGAAACCTCATCCTCAGGAGCGTGGCAAAACCTTTCGTGAAAATGATCGGGTAGTATGTCTTTGCAGCAAAATTTGTAGCTCTGTGCAAAGATCAGACTAAGACGAGAAAGACCTGAGAAAATACCAGGTGGAACAGTTTTGACAGGACTGCCCTCTATTGACAGCTTGGTTAAATCAGAAGTTGAGCGAAATCCGTTGGGTCCAATGGTGTGGATGGAGGTGTAGGACAGGTTGACAGTTCTTACTGACAAGAAATGGGAAATGACCTGACTGTCAAATACTGTTAGCTTTGTGTAGGAAATATCTAACAACCTCAGATTCGTTTGGTTTATGGAAGATGCTGCTTCGTTGCTGAGAGATGTAAGAGGATTTCTAGCCAGTGATAGCTCCTTCAGGTGCTGCAAGGGAGCAAACAATGCCATGTTGATGTGTCGTAATTCGTTGTCGGATAGGTCTAAATAGTTTAAATTGTGCAAATGAATTCCAGATAAAGACTGAAGTGAACATCTGGCAAGAGATAAGCGAACCAGATATAGATTGTCAGACAAATCAGAAACCTTCATCCCTGAACCTTCGGCATCCAGGTAGCGGAGCTGAGGGAAGAGATGAGCAGGGAAAGACTGGAGACACAGAAAGGCCAGGCCCTGGCACGTGCAACTCTGGGGACAAGTCACGTGACACAGCAGTTCATCATCGCTCAGAGGGCAGTGAGGCCAGCCGTCACACACGTGGTCACTGTGAGCACACACAGTGTGGGACCGACATCGGTAGAACCCTGGACATAGTAATGCTTCACAGTCCTGTTCATCTTCATGACCAACACAGTCAAACACTCCGTTACAGCGGGTGTAGACAGGAAGACAGTCGTTGATGTCACCAGGACAGCGGTAGTGGGTCTCTGGACATAGGTCATCAGGGCTGAGCGGAATTTGAATCATGTCCGCTATGCCATCAAAATTGATAAGAGTTGGTGCAGAGTAAACTTCAAAAGTCGTGAACTTTATGTTTCTATAGTTCTTACAGTCAATCTCATCAGATTCGTCAGAACAGTGAGATATCCTGTCACAACGTTCGTCCAAGGTCACACACTGGCCATTGTCACAGGTGAACTCTTGACATGAAGGGTGTGTGCAGAAAGACTCGTCAGTGTTATCTCGGCAGTCAGGGGTAAAATCACAGACAAAGGTGTAAGGAAGCCTGGTGCCTTCATTATCACAGCTGAAAAGCGCCACTGGTTTAGTAACAACTCTGTCGGAATCCTGATTACCAACATGTACATTTCTTTCGTAGGAAAAAGAGCAATGAGTTGTGAGTGTTTCGTTACATGAGCTGAGTGATCCACACGAAAGGAACTTATGCACTACCTGACCATTGTGACACGTGAAGTATTCTCGTGCTAAACGCCAGAATGTCACATTCTCTAAATGTATTGCTGATTTATTTTCCTTTCTGTTCCTTGATATCTCGCACAAAGCTTTGCCTATACCTGACTGTGGACAGTTTTCTGTGATGAATAATTTACTTCCAATAATGTAAGAACATGAGCGTTTACCAAATGATGTTTTGACCAAATAGAATTTCATGTGATAAAGTACTGTGTAGTCGTTAGTCAGTGTGGAATATCTATAAATGTTAGGTACAGACAGGTTACCCCAACCTACACCAGCACCCAACAAGATCACTCCTGGTCCTGCATAGTCAATTATCGCTTGGTGCCAGTCGCAGATGATGGTTGATCTGGCGAGTCTGCCTCCAAGGGATCTACAATAATGTTTTGCCTTTACTAAAATATCCGGGTAAAACATGTCCGAATTAAACTTGTCGAGGGTAACTCTATCGACCAGTTTATAGCACATGGATGATGTTGCTAGCCATTGTTGGGATGGACATAAGGCAGTGTCATTTGTATGATGCTTTTCTGCTTTCATCAACACGATTAACACGCAGAGAACAAGAAGGCACACCATTTAAACTATAAATCTTTCAAAGATATTATTCATAGCTTGTTTCCGTCGTTGTTTTTCATTTCCTTTTTTTAATATCTTTTTCTGGTTCGTTAAAATTTCGATTACACTTCACTTTGAGTGGATAATCTTGTTCACTATAGCAAACAATGGCGGATTGAGTCAAGGACTCGTTTCTTTGAGGTAGGTGATGAATTCACTATAAAGATGTTTGGACTTGGGGTAGCATTGAACAGTTGTATCCTCTATGCCTCGTCTGTACCAACTGGCATGTCCTACCCATGCCTAGTGCTTCAATAATCTTGTAAGATGGGCTTCGTTAGCACTTGATCTTTGATTCAAAATGCCCTGATTTTATTTTGGAATCATGTTCAGAGTACAGGAAACAAATAGAGTTGTTATAATAATTGTTTGTTTGAGGCTCAGGTGAGTGTGTGTGAACATATTGTTTCCACCATGACATTGCTGTGCAGCAGATACATTGTAATCAATTAATTAATTAATTTTTCGGTACTTTTCAAAATTATGTTTGCCTTCAAACTGTTTATCCAACAAAAGTATCACCAATAATCTACATCATGACCAACTGTGAAGAACATTCATCAATGATGTTATGCTCTAGTAGCAAAACAAAAAAGGAACCCTCGTCTAGGTGTGACTGGCCCCTTAACAACATGCAGGAGGACCTGGAAACAGTTGATAGCTGTTGTGACAAAGAAATAAAACGGATAATATGCATCTGATTAATCTGATCCAAATTGAGGTGTGTTTGGACTAACACGTTTCGGACCACAAATTTGAAAATACTCTTCGCTTATTGTTTTGTTTCTTCTTCATATATACGAGAGAGAGAAACTTGAAACTTGAAACACTGTATTATGCAAGGATTGATATCTTAGATCAAGAGAGAGAGAGAGAGAAAGAGAGAGAGAGAAGAGAGAGAGAGAGAGAGAGAGAGAGAGAGAGAAAGAGAGAGAGGGGGCGGAGAGGGAGGGGAGGGGTAGGGAGACAAAGAGAGAGTCTTAGTCATAGTTTAATTGATTAGGCTACAGACCATTTCAATGGGCGCATACAATATAACAACAATAGGGCTTATGTTTGCCTTTCAGAGCAAACATGGGAGGATTCACCTCTCCATCCTCCCTCACCCTGCCTTCCTGTTTTGCGGCATTTGTGGGTGGTACTTTAACTGATCTTATACATTTACATTCTTGTAAATGTACTGTAAAGTTTATAAGAACAAATATAAAGATACTCAGTAATACAGTTATAAGAAAATCGTTAACCTGAGCGGGCTCAAACAACCCTCATATATGTGTGTTCAACACTATATATTTTGGCTTGGTTATTCTATTATTTTTATTTCGTGTGTGACACAATTCCGTGTGTGATACCATTGCATCTGAAGACCCTCAGCATGTTTGCACTTTTTATTGCTGACGATGCATTACAAAATCTATTGTTTATATTTATATTTTAATAAATGTTTTAACAGTTATTTCCATTTGTTGTGTTTTCTTTATTTTTTTCTACTGTTTATATCCTCAATATTTTTGCAAACTACCCTATTGATCTTGTGATTTGACCTTGTCACATCACCTGTGACACATTTATCTAAAAACACTAATTGCTCTTTTATCATGATGGAAAATCATGTCAAAAGAGTAATACGTGCGTTGGAAAAAGAACAATATTAATGGTTTGGGACCAATTATTCACTGGTCATGTGACCAGGCCAATCGCAAAATCAATGGGGTCACTTACAAAAATATGGAGGATGTTCAGAGTAGATATTTTCAAATGTATTGTCGGCATTTAAAAGTGCAAACATGTTGAGGGTCTTCGGACAGAGCCACAGCTTCAGAGAAAAATCACGTGACTGCCCAATATGGCGGTTAAGCCCCACTTCCTTGACACAAGACGTAACAGCTTCTGCCTAAGGATCTGCCCTACCCATTAACCTGAAATTTTAATTGTGATTGAGTATACGCACAGTGATGTATTTTGCAACATTCATGACGTCATTGTTGATCTCTGAGAGGCCAGAGAGGAGTTGTCAATCTTTTATTTATTGTATGGCTGTGTGTCTTTCTCTGTTTGTGTGTTTCTTTCTCAAGTGTAAACTGTTTATGAGTTTAAGACCGAAAAATTAAAAAGATCCTAAAATGGAAATCAGTGAAAGTGACGCTGTGCAATTTACATACATTTGAACAACTTCGTTTATTTTCAATGTTCGCATACCCTTCTGGTCCTGCAACTGTTCTACAAATTTCAGCCAAATCGGGCAAAAAAATGGGGGAGAAAAAGAAAACTAAAGTAGAATTTGTACAAAAGGCAATAGAATTCTCTTCTATATAAGAGGAGATTCCTAATTATAAAAACATAATAATTGAGAGAGAGAGAGAGAGAGAGAGAGAGAGAGAGAGAGAGAGAGAGAGAGAGAGAGAGAGAGTCAAAATGATTTATGTCAAGTAAGTAGTTGACTTAACAGAATTAATTGAAATATTTTAATCTTTATCTAAAAGAGAACGACGAGCTTTCAAGACGCGCAGTAGACGAAGCTCTTTGTCGTGCTGTCGTTTTTCATTCACGTAACTCCAGCAGTAGACCACTGGGTAAAGCAGAGAACTGATGGGAATGATCATGATCACCACGGTGACCCATATTTCCTCAGGATCAGCAGCCCCAGCCATGATCATCTGACTGATGATGGAGACTGACAGCCAGCTCACTGATGTGGTGAGGCTGACTCTGGACACCAAGGGCTGGGAGGATAATGCTCCCCTCTTCTCTGCTGCAGCTGCGATTCTGTACTTAGGGGCTGCTCTACAAACAACACATTGACCAAGGATTGCCAGGACACAGAAAATTGCATTAAATGATGTGATTAAATGGAAGCAACCAGGATGTTCATAAAATAATTGTTTATTTACGAAAACCAGTTGGCACACAGCGCCAACACCACGATCACTGGTCACTGATAGTTTTTGAAACAGAGGTAGTGATGCCAAGCTTGAGCCAAGCAGCCATGCCAGTGCCAAGGCGACACACGTGGATCTTGTTGTTAATCTTAACATGTTTGTTGGCATGCCAAGGACACATAGGTGATCCAGTGTCATGATCCAAACAACAAGAATTGATATCTCACATGAAAGAGAAGATAGCAGTCCAGCCATCTTGCAAACCCAGCTGTTGGTCCATGCTAGTTCATTGAGAATATACTCCCCAGTGAGCATAAGATTAGCTCCCATAACAATGCTGGTGTATATTCCCATGAACAGATGGCAAAAGTCGAGATTACAAACACATATGAACGTCCCATTCAGAGACAGATTCTTTGAAATAAATCGGCTCGTACAACTGACCAACATTCCAAGCAATATCAATATGTTAGATGTCCAGAACTGGACCTGGAACAGTTTTGTCGATAAAATGTTTTCACACGAAGATATTACAGGCAAAGGTGCGTCACAGACAGGTTTTTGCAACATCGATGACAATACATTTGGACAACATATTCTGAAATTCGATGAATATATAATTGATAATTGATTGAGTCCAAGAAAAATGTCAAAAGAGAAACTAATCAATATGTTTTCTCTGATGTCCAGTTCTTTTAACAGAGGTGTTTTCTGAAAGCCACCAGGTCCTATAATTTCTATTTGGGAATAAGAAATATTTAGTGACTCCAGGCTAGGAAAACTGACCAGAATGTTACTGTCAAAGGTTGTCAAACATGTTCTTGACAAATCAAGTTTCTTTAAATATGATTGTGTGCGTTTGGATAATTCCTTTCCTATATACACGAGAGGGTTGCCAGCCAACGAGAGAACACGTAAGTTAGACAGCAAATGGTTAAAATATTCATTAATGGTCATGTTTCTTATGTTATTATAGCTCAGGTCAAGAAACTGTACATGAGGAAGTAACACTTGAAAGTTAATCGATTGACCAATTGAACAGTAGGAGAGCGTCAGTCCTACCAAATTAAAGTTCGTCATGAAATCAAACAATAACATTCCTGACCCTGTGGCATCCAGATAACGAATCTGCGTGTACTGATGAGCAGAGAAAGCCTGAGGACAGACAAAAGACAGACCCTGACACAGGCAGCCCGTAGGACAGGTCACGTCACACAGCCATTCATCATCACTCTGTGGACACTGGCCCCAGCCATCACACACGTGATGCATGTGCACACACACTGGAGATGACCGACATCGGTAAAACCCCGGACATGTGGCACTCTCACAGCCTTGTTCGTCCTCCCTGTTGATGCAGTCATAGTATCCATTGCAGCGTGTGTAGACAGGCAGACACAGCTGTTCATTTAAGCAATTGTAGTGAGTTTCAGGACAGGAGTTGTTCGCTGTCATCTTTTGATGAGTGAAATAGCCTTTGCCATCAAAGTTAATGAGTTGCCATCCATTTAATCGCTCCAATAAATTTCCAGCGATAAGATGGCCGCACTGAGTTGCTGCTTCATCAGACTCGTCCAGACAGTCAGGGTAACCGTTGCAGACGTTGGTTGAGGACACACATATGCCACTTGAACATCTCCATCCAACGCACATAATTTCCAACCTGAACGATTCATCGCTGTTCTCAGGACAGTCCTGTCTCAAGTCCAGCACCAGTGTGTAGGGAATGGTGGTATAGTCATCGTCACACGTAAACATGGCCACTGAAGCCACAGCCATGCCTTTTGAAGGAAGTGTTTGATTAAGATGTGGACAGGTTTGGAACAATCTACAAAATGATGAAGGTTTGGTTTGCCCGCAGTGGCTTTGAATGTCGCACATCAAAAATGTATGTGTCAGATGACCCCCTGGGCAGGTCTCAAGCATACGTGTTCTGTCAAATGCACGGATAAATATGGGAAACGTAAGATTGTGAAGCTGATTGGGTGTCGTAGTCTTTGACTCGTATTCACATAGTAATGACAGTATTGGTCGATATGGTAAAATAGGACCTGAGTGAATCCCGCCTCCATTCATCATTCCAACTTGCGGTGACGTTCTTATGGTATTATGGTGTTTGTCACCGCCCACAAATAAACTGTAAATAATTGTTTTTTCCGACCAACGGAAGAAAAATCTGTACATAAAAGGGACCATGTTAAACCATCCCCCAAGTAATCCGATGGAAACAAATCTGCTTTGATAGTCAACTGCATTTAATGTGGATTTGATTACATCTTTAGTTTCAACATACTCTAGATGAGTTTTAAATGTTGCCAGATTTCCCCCATGAGCTCTACACCAGCTGTCATGGTACCTGTGAAAGGATGGTTTGCTGAGTGATACTATGTGCAGACATTTTTGGATGGGCTGGATCCATTTCATGCATCCTACAGAGTACTCAGGACAATGTCTCGTTTCACCCTGTCCTGGTTCACAGTATCCGCCCTGTAAACAGTCCTTGTAAATAGGATTCACTTTATGCTGAGTGCAGTCAAACTGAGGAAACAACACGTTTCTCGAGTGTAAATCAATGAACATATAGAATACGTTAAATTTATTATATTGGTCAGTTTGTGGCATTTGAACATTAATGTAAATGGAAGAGGCATTCATGATTCTAGTTATTTTATTATAGTTGTCTCTGCAAACGGACATCGCCATTTCAAGATGCTTTCCATGTCTGTCACGGAAGACCCTGCAATATGCCTGAACGTCACACGTTTGATCAGCATTGGCATAATGTTTATACACCTTAATGACAACATCTTTTCCACTAGGTACGCTTATGTCAGTCCAGTAGTTAACATGGCTGATATAAATACCCTTCATCTCAACACTCAAATAACCAAAGTCATCTGACATTTTATGTACTTCCAACGCCCTTTTATTGTCTTCCATAAAGTCAACGTCTAATGGGGGATCGTTTTGAAATAAAATGTACGCATGATTCATGTCCCACACAATGTGTTTGCCGAACTCTTTTTTACATGAACCGTGGTAGCTTGCGGATGAAGCATACGGCAGCAATGTATACTGCACACGCTTTTTATACACATACACAGCCCAAGAACCGTTAGTGCAGTCACGCTTTGATTTTAAACGCAGTTTTGCAGCTATGATTTTGTACTGTGGTATTTCCACATGCAAGAAACACAGAGTTTGAGAATCACGACACCTCGCATACAGCACTCCATTACTTGTGGGGAAGTTCAGGGTGTCACAGTCTGTTACGTTAGTGAAGGTTTGGATCTCTGCTTTGGGTTGATGTAACACGTAGTGTGCACCTGGACAGCTGAAGTTAGAGATGTTGCTCCTTTGATTGTCAATGGAGATTTTGTCTGTTAAGTTTTGCACTTGACTCTTGGAATGTCATTTTATATAATATGTGCATAATTAACATTACTTTCGTCAAGCAAGGCGTTTTCTGTTGTTTTGTTTTCTAAATAATGTTATGTATTTGGAATGTGTGTTGTGTGCGTGATATATTACTTTCTGTTCCTTGTTTTCCTTTAAAGTGCTGTGAGTCCTACTGTGCCAGGAGAATAGCGCTATAAATGAATTAAAGTGCCACAGCAATAATGGCCTCAAGAACAATGTGAAATGCATTATTATTATTATTATTATTAGTAGTAGTAGTAGTAGTAGTAGTAGTAGTAGTAGTAGTAGTAGTAGTAGTAGTAGTAGTAGTAGTAGTAGTAGTAGTAGTAGTAGTAGTAGTAGTAGTAGTAGTACGTACTCCTCTCTCTCGCTGTCTCTGTCTCTCCTTTGCTCCCTCCCTCTCTTTCTTTGAGCTACAGGTAGTGTTGGTGACAACATGGATACTCTGAACAACTCTTTAAATCACGGTTGACGTCAGTTATCTTTATGTGGTGCGTGTTTGTGTAGGGGACGCTTTCTACCCGCCGTCATTAATATAATTTGTTCTCTGGAAATGTCATGCCTTTAACAAATAGTAAATGTTGGAGTATCCAAAGCATGGGACGTAAAATATATGCAACAAGTAAACTTCTCCATTCCTCAGATGAATCGACCCTCTTGCAAAATTAAAACAAAAATGGCGTTATCCAAGAAACCTGTTCTTGGGAAAACATAATCCTCGGGTAGGTCCAACTCTATTCACGGTGCCCAGAGTGCTGACTTAGCAGAAGAGTGTTACTCAAATAGAATGTCTGGTATCAAGCATTAAAAATGGTTTCTTGCCTAGTATAGTTTTGTTTCCACGTACTAATCAGACATATAATGTTTGGTTTTTAGATGCACGTCATTCCAGTTTATTGCTACAGATTGACTGACAATAGATAGGTTTATTTCTGACACTATCTAATATAAAATGAAAAGAATAATGCATACACAGATGTTCTGATAGGCAGCAAGTGATCAAACACAAATCAGAAACCCTGCCGTATTGTCGACTATTACGTATGTACAAGGCATTTGATTTGCGCTTGTGCATTGCCATTGTGTTCCTACATGAATGACTAATAAAATGTGGTTCAAACTTTACCTTCACTTCACTTCAGCTCATTCCACTTATCTATTAACCTCTTGCCAGGTTCTTTTGGCACTACAGAAGACTCAGTCACTATTCTTCTCCATCTTCCTGCGTTCTATTGTTCTTAGGAATTCTGTGAACTGTACGACTGTCCAATCCCAGATATTGCCTCCCCATCCCTCTTTCTGTCTTCCTTGTCTACAGATTCCTTGCACTGTTCCTTGGCCTTGCAAGATAGTTTTCGCAAGGCCTAATGATTGGTGGACATGGCAGTGCCGACTCAACTTCCTCCTTCACACAAATGTTGGTAGGTCTTCATCTGGTCCAAAGGCCTAATGAGCAGGAGACATTGCAGTGCCAGCTCAACTTCCTCCTTCCCACAAATGTTGGTAGGTCTTCATCTGGTCCAAAGGCCTAATGAGCAGGAGACATTGCAGTGCCAGCTCAACTTCCTCCTTCCCACAAATGTTGGTAGGTCTTCATCTGGTCCAAAGGCCTAATGAGCAGGAGACATTGCAGTGCCAGCTCAACTTCCTCCTTCCCACAAATGTTGGTAGGTCTTCATCTGGTCCAAAGGCCTAATGAGCAGGAGACATTGCAGTGCCAGCTCAACTTCCTCCTTCCCACAAATGTTGGTAGGTCTTCATCTGGTCCAAAGGCCTAATGAGCAGGAGACATTGCAGTGCCAGCTCAACTTCCTCCTTCCCACAAATGTTGGTAGGTCTTCATCTGGTCCAAAGGCCTAATGAGCAGGAGACATTGCAGTGCCAGCTCAACTTCCTCCTTCCCACAAATGTTGGTAGGTCTTCATCTGGTCCAAAGGCCTAATGAGCAGGAGACATTGCAGTGCCAGCTCAACTTCCTCCTTCCCACAAATGTTGGTAGGTCTTCATCTGGTCCAAAGGCCTAATGAGCAGGAGACATTGCAGTGCCAGCTCAACTTCCTCCTTCCCACAAATGTTGGTAGGTCTTCATCTGGTCCAAAGGCCTAATGAGCAGGAGACATTGCAGTGCCAGCTCAACTTCCTCCTTCCCACAAATGTTGGTAGGTCTTCATCTGGTCCAAAGGCCTAATGAGCAGGAGACATTGCAGTGCCAGCTCAACTTCCTCCTTCCCACAAATGTTGGTAGGTCTTCATCTGGTCCAAAGGCCTAATGAGCAGGAGACATTGCAGTGCCAGCTCAACTTCCTCCTTCCCACAAATGTTGGTAGGTCTTCATCTGGTCCAAAGGCCTAATGAGCAGGAGACATTGCAGTGCCAGCTCAACTTCCTCCTTCCCACAAATGTTGGTAGGTCTTCATCTGGTCCAAAGGCCTAATGAGCAGGAGACATTGCAGTGCCAGCTCAACTTCCTCCTCCACAAATGTTGGTAGGTCTTCATCTGGTCCAAAGGCCTAATGAGCAGGAGACATTGCAGTGCCAGCTCAACTTCCTCCTTCCCACAAATGTTGGTAGGTCTTCATCTGGTCCAAAGGCCTAATGAGCAGGAGACATTGCAGTGCCAGCTCAACTTCCTCCTTCCCACAAATGTTGGTAGGTCTTCATCTGGTCCAAAGGCCTAATGAGCAGGAGACATTGCAGTGCCAGCTCAACTTCCTCCTTCCCACAAATGTTGGTAGGTCTTCATCTGGTCCAAAGGCCTAATGAGCAGGAGACATTGCAGTGCCAGCTCAACTTCCTCCTTCCCACAAATGTTGGTAGGTCTTCATCTGGTCCAAAGGCCTAATGAGCAGGAGACATTGCAGTGCCAGCTCAACTTTCTCCTTCCCACAAATGTTGGTAGATCTTCATCTGGTCCAAAGGCCTAATGAGCAGGAGACATTGCAGTGCCAGCTCAACTTCCTCCTTTACCCAACTGTCAGTTAGTCTTCATTTTGGCTTAATGGACTTTCCTTTGAACCTCCTCAACTGAACTCAACTCAACTCAACTTTTATTTTGTCCTCATAAAAACAAGGATAATTTTCCTGCGGACACGTCATATGTACACACAGAAACCAAATAATTTATAAAAGAACAAAATAAATTGTAATTACATGCTTTAAAAGTTTCTTTCACACTTCACACGCCCCGCTTGCGCGCTCACCTTCATACCACCCTCCACCCTTCCCACCAACATCCCACCTCATCACTGGGCTTTGGCAATGAATGGTTGAATGGTTGAATGGTGATAGAGTGACATGCTTAAATTCTTCCAATAGCATTTAATATCTACAGCCAGTATCTTTCTACGAAACTCTGCTACAAGACTCCATGTTTTGCAAACATATTGCACAATTGACAGAACGAGGTATCGCAGCAGGTGGACCATGGTGAGCAGACTGATGTTCTTGTCTGGCAAGATGTTTTTCAGTTTTGGTATAGTAGCTCTTGCTTGTGCCCCTCTTTGCAAGAAAAAGGTTTTGACCCCTCATCTCATAATAGAACCGAATAGAACCGAGGTAGCCTTTCTGAGCGTCTGTTGGTTTCAGTTTTGTCCTGATGATTTTGTTTCAGTGGCTACTTTTCAAGTCATAAGCTTAGTCTTCTTTGTGCTGATCTCCGTGCCGACGGCTGGAACTGCTTTGTCTGGATGTTTAATCATCTAGCCAGCTCTTTGTTTGTCCCCACAAAAAGACAATTGAAGTCATCTGCAAAACAAAGGTTGGTGCTTTTCCTTCCTTCTGTGCCCTCCATGTTGAGGTGGGTGGGAGATAGCGGGCATCCTTGATAACGTTGACTATAGTCTGGAATCAGTTGCCAATGCTGGCATTCAGGTGAACAGCACATGTGGCCTTGTCATACAGCTGTTTGATGACTCGAACAAGGTTGGCTCAGACAAGTCATGGTTGACCACAAGGCAGCATGGTAGATCGTGTCAAAGCCCTTCTTAAAGTCGATGAGCGCATGACAGTGTCTTGTTGTTGCTGGAGGCATAGTTTACACATCATTCTCATATTGAGTATCTGTGTCGTGGTGCTCTAGCCTGCTTTGAAGCCTGACTGTTCACCAGCAATGATGGCCTCTGCACTTTACCCTCTAGCACCACATGTATCACATGTGTTACAAAACGTTTATGAACGCTTGACAGACACTGCTTCGGTGTCAAAGAACGTTGACTTGTACCAACGAAAACCTGGGGGTATTGTGCTTATTGTAACCACTATTCCACCACACTCCTTCCACAGGCGCGTTGCAGACAGCTTTCTGTTATTACTAGGTCCACCACACTCCTTCCACAGGCGCGTTGCAGACAGCTTTCTGTTATTACTAGGTCCACCACACTCCTTCCACAGGCGCGTTGCAGACAGCTTTCTGTTACTACTAGGTCCACCACAATCAACACGTGGTTTGTCAGAGCCAGTTTTCATCCCTCACTATTTCAGCAAATAAGTGCTTCCACACCATGTGGTTTGTTGTTTCGTATCCTTCACACTCTAGTGGAAAGGGCTGTTGGTCAAACGTGCTTCTCAGCAGCAATTTGATACCAGGACGGGGGTGTCAAAACTATGTATCTTCCGAGCTACATTAGGTCTTTAAGGAAAGTTCCAAGGGAAGTAATTCCGTGTTTTCTGCATCACCTGAGATACAACAGGCGTTTACACTGTGCATTCTTATCACTGTGCATTCTTATCACTGTGCATTCTTATCACTGTGCACGCAAAGGCGTTCTTTCTTTCCTTTTATGTTGAAATAAAATGTGATGTCATTCCAGAATAGACTGCGGGATGTGGTAGACAGGGAACTCCAGGACCAGGAAACAGGATTCAGACCAAAAACACTCCTGTGCTGAGCAGAGTTTCACGTTAT